>JAFMOB010000108.1:1480242-1502145 GCA_018985215.1 Larimichthys polyactis | reverse complement strand
CACAGACTGTCTAAAACCTGGACATAGTCTCTGTGATGTCCTCACAGACTTGTTTAAAACCTGGACGTAGTCTGTGTGTTATCTTGACAAACTGTATAAAACCTGGAAGTAGTCTCTGTGACCGCCGACTGTTTAAAACCTGGATGTAGTCTCTGTGAGGTCCCCACAGACTGTCTAAAACCTGGATGTAGTCTCCGTGACGTCCCCACAGACTGTCTAAAACCTGGACATAGTCTCTGTGACGTCCCCACAGACTGTCTAAAACCTGAACATAGTCTCGTGACGTCCCCACAGACTGTCTAAAACCTGGACATAGTCTCTGTTATGTCCCCACAGACTATCTAAATCCTGGACGTAGTCTCTGTGACGTCCCCACAAACTGTCTAAAACCTGGATGTAGTCTCTGTGACGTCCCCACAAACTGTCTAAAACCGGGACATAGTCTCGTGACGTCCCCACAGAATGTCTAAAACTTTAACATAGTCTCCGTGACGTCCCCACAGACTGTCTAAAACCTGGACGTAGTCTCCGTGACGTCCCCACAGACTGTCTAAAACCTGGAAGTAGTCTCTGTGACCGCCGACTGTTTAAAACCTGGATGTAGTCTCTGTGAGGTCCCCACAGACTGTCTAAAACCTGGACATAGTCTCTGTGATGTCCTCACAGACTTGTTTAAAACCTGGACGTAGTCTGTGTGTTATCTTGACAAACTGTATAAAACTTGGACGTAGTCTCAATGACCGCAGACTGTCTAAAACCTGGACGTAGTCTCTGTTACATCCCCACAGACTGTCTAAAACCTGGACGTAGTCTCTGTGAAGTCCTGACAAACTGTATAAAACCTGGATGTAGTCTCCGTGACATCCCCACAGACTGTCTAAAACCTGGACATAGTCTCTGTGACGTCCCCACAGACTGTCTAAAACCTGAACATAGTCTCGTGACGTCCCCACAGACTGTCTAAAACCTGGACATAGTCTCTGTTATGTCCCCACAGACTATCTAAATCCTGGACGTAGTCTCTGTGACATCCTGACAAACTGTCTAAAACTTGGACGTAGTCTCTGTGACCGCAGACTATCTAAAACCTGGACGTAGACTCCGTGACGCCCCCACAGACTGTCTAAAACCTGGAAGTAGTCTCTGTGACGTCTCCACAGACTGTCTAAAACCTGCTAGTAGTCTCTGTGACGTCCCCACAAACTGTCTAAAACCTGGACGTAGTCTCTGTGACGTCCCCATGGACTGTCTAAAACTTCGACGTAGTCTCTGTGACCGCAGACTGTCTAAAACCTGTTCGTAGTCTACGTGGCCTCCCCACAGACCGTCTAAATCCTGGACGTAGTCTTTGTGACCGCAGACTGTTTAAAACCTGGATGTAGTCTCTGTGACATCCCCCAAATTGTTTAAAACCTGGACGTAGTCTCCGTGACATCCCCACAGACTGTCTAAAACCTGGACATAGTCTCTGTGACCTCCCCACATAATGTCTAAAACCTGGACATAGTCTCGTGACGTCCCCACAGAATGTCTAAAACCTGGACATAGTCTCGTGACGTCCCCACAAACTGTCTAAAACCTGGATGTAGTCTCTGTGACGTCCCCACAAACTGTCTAAAACCGGGACATAGTCTCGTGACGTCCCCACAGAATGTCTAAAACTTTAACATAGTCTCCGTGACGTCCCCACAGACTGTCTAAAACCTGGACGTAGTCTCCGTGACGTCCCCACAGACTGTCTAAAACCTGGAAGTAGTCTCTGTGACCGCAGACTGTTTAAAACCTGGATGTAGTCTCTGTGAGGTCCCCACAGACTGTCTAAACCTGGACATAGTCTCTGTGATGTCCTCACAGACTTGTTTAAAACCTGGACGTAGTCTCTGTGACATCTTGACAAACTGTATAAAACTTGGACGTAGTCTCTGTGACCGCAGACTGTCTAAAACCTGGACGTAGTCTCTGTGACATCCCCACAGACTGTCTAAAACCTGCACGTAGTCTCTGTGAAGTCCTGACAAACTGTCTAAAACCTGGATGTAGTCTCCATGACGTCCCCACAGACTGTCTAAAACCTGGACATAGTCTCTGTGACGTCCCCACAGACTGTCTAAAACCTGGATGTAGTCTCTGTGACGTCCCCACAAACTGTCTAAAACCGGGACATAGTCTCTGTGACGTCCCCACAGACTGTCTAAAACCTGGACGTAGTCTCCGTGACGTCCCCACAGACTGTCTAAAACCTGGAATTAGTCTCTGTGACCGCAGACTGTCTAAAACCTGGAAGTAGTCTCTGTGACCGCAGACTGTTTAAAACCTGGATGTAGTCTCTGTGAGGTCCCCACAGACTGTCTAAAACCTGGACGTAGTCTCTGTGACATCCCCACAGACTGTCTAAAACCTGGATGTAGTCTCCGTGACGTCCCCACAGACTTGTCTAAAACCTGTACATAGTCTCTGTGACGTCCCCACAGACTGTCTAAAACCTGAACATAGTCTCGTGACGCCTCCACAGAATGTCTAAAACCTGGACATAGTCTCGTGACGTCCCCACAGAATGTCTAAAACTTTAACATAGTCTCCGTGATGTCCCCAGAGACTGTCTAAAACCTGGACGTAGTCTCCGTGACGTCCCCACAGACTGTCTAAAACCTGGACGTAGTCTCTGTGACCGCAGACTGTTTAAAACCTGGATGTAGTCTCTGTGAGGTCCCCACAGACTGTCTAAAACCTGTACATAGTCTCAGTAAATCTGTGTACTGCCCAGTATATCTCGTCCCATCCCGTCTCCAAGTCAGACCACGTTTGTCGTACATAATCCTCTATTCTGCACACTTCAGGGCCAGAGAGCTCCAAATCTGGGCTCCCGAGAGGCACCGGTGTGCCCGTCTCTGTTTTTTATGTGCGACAGATATGTGTGTTTCATCAAAATAAATCTCATAACGGCTGAAACAATAGCATCTGATTTCAGTCTGTGGCATGTAGTTAAATAATAACTGTGAATATTATCAAAATAAGTAATCATTTTGTGATAAATCAATCAAACAATTCAACCATTAAAGACTCCTAGACATGTTTCAATGTGTAGCCTTTATAAAATACTTTTCTTTGAATAATAGGCTAATATTGACTGATATCGTTTTCAGACCCAAAAAGTTGAATTATCTTGTTAAAAAAGTCCGGAATTAAGAAATATGCAAATATATGACATCCCAAAAGTTTGAAACTCAAACATTCGAGTGTAGGAACAATATGAAAAAGGAGTAGAGGGGGGAAATCGATAGACTTGGCAGTTAAGTGATGCGTGGGTCAAGGCGTCTTTGGTTCAGCACCATGGACAGTGGTGAGAGCGAGAAGAGCATTAAGTATCCATAACGCACGAAAACCAAGCTGGAGGCAGGTGAAACCATGCTTGCCTTCAACTATATTCTATTCTGTCCATGGGGACGTCACAGAGACTACATCCAGGTTTTAGACAGTTTGTGGGGATGTCACAGAGACTACATCCAGGTTTTAGACAGTCTGTGGGGACGTCACAGAGACTACGTAAAGGTTTTAGACAGGTTGTGGGGACATCATGGCGACTACGTCCAGGTTTTAGACAGTCTGCAGTCACAGAGACCATGTCAACATTTTAGACAGCCTGTCTAAAATGTCTAAGAAGAGACTACTTCCAGGTTTTAGACAGTCTGTGGCGATGTCACGGAGACTACGTCCAGGTTTTAAACAATTTAGGGGATGTCACAGAGACTACGTCCAGGTTTTAAACAGTCTGCGGTCACAAATACTACGTCCAGGATTTAGACGGTCTGTGGGGAGGCCACGTAGACTACGAACAGGTTTTAGACTGCAGGCACAGAGACTATGTCCAGGTTTTAGACAGTCTGCGGTCTGTTGTGGTGTTGCAAAACCACCCCGAATTGCTACAGACCTGAAATACAAACAGAGAGATGTCAGAAATGAAGGAGACAAAGACAGATTCCAGTTTCACCTTTGCAAAGGGAGAACACAGCTCTAAATCTTAACAGACCCCGCGGTCTGTTCACCTTCTCGCACTGCTGAGTTCTGGGTCCCACAGCTTCTGGCTAGTTTTATTAACACACACACAAAACAGATACAAAGCATATGTCATAGGGCGTTCACTATACATCTACAATTCCTTTCATGGTCATTTCTCTTAAACAAACACTGTTATTGGAGGTTTTGCTCCATAGATAGTACTCTTCCTGAGAACAGTTTGCAGCTGAGCGTGAGAGTACTCTGTCTGGTAGGACATCATAAACTTTGACACAACCTGTCTAGTAAGATGTTCTGTTTCTGCTCTCAGTTCTAAACAAACTCAAGTGCAGTCCCCTCGTCTCTCTCTCTCTCTCTGTGTGTAGGCCTTGAACCTGCAACTTCTAGCAAACACTTATACTAGTTACACAACATTTAAAAGCAATATACTCTGTGTGACCTTATACTTACACAGATACATTTAACACACATCTATTTTAATTCAAACATTATTATACATTTCCACAGGTCACAGAGACTACGTCGAAGTTTTAGACAGTCCACAGAGACTACGTCCAGGTTTTAGACAGTTTGTGGGGACGTCACAGAGACTACATCCAGGTTTTAGACAGTCTGTGGGGACGTCACGGAGACTACGTCCAGGTTTTAGACAGGTTGAGGGGACATCATGGAGACTACGTCCAGGTTTTAGACAGCCTGCAGTCACAGAGACTATGTCAAAATTTTAGACAGCCTGTGGTCACAGAGACTACGTCCAGGATTTAGACGGATGATTACATCCACAGGTGATCTAATTTAGACAAATAGTATTGTCGACGCCTTGAGAACACACACGGCAAGTTTCAAGCACATCGGATGAAATCCCTAGGAGGAGTTCGTTCAAATGTGACCCCTGGAAATGAGGCAAAAACGGGAAAAGGCCAAATCTGAGCAAAATTGGACACCGTACGCTTCACTGTAGCCCGGGGCACCAAGAGACTTTTTTGTGCGTCTCGGCATGTTACGTACTCCCACCGAGTTTCGTGCACGTGGGCGTAACCGTGGCGAGGGGCACCGCCAAAAACGCGCACCTAGGTGGCGCTGTAGAGACGTATGCGCGCGTGCATGTGTGAGACCCCCAAAATACGTAATGTTACGCCTGACATTGGGGGGGTAGGCAAATTTTCGGGAGTTTTCGGGGGGATATGGGCGGTGGAAAATGCGATTTACTCTTAAACGTCGTTCAGCGTTCGAAATACAATAGGGCCTCGCTGTGCTCGGGCCCTAAAAAGAATAATAAAAACAAAAAAAAATAATAAACATTCGAAAAACAATAGGGCCCTAATTAAAGCTGCAAGCAGCGATGGACGGGCCCTCGCAATAAAAAAATATGTAATGAAACACTAATCACTAATGCACTTCATATGAACTGCCTTAGTAACTGAACTTAACTTAACTTAACAATCACAGCAAGTTTCAGACAGCTTGCCTACATTTACACTTATACATGTGAAAGACATGTTTCGACAGAAGTTATTGCAGGTCATCTTTCACAACTGCCTTAGTAACTGAACTTTACTTTCATGACGGTGTACTTATTTCAGTGATAGAATGTTTTCCCTACAATGCCCCTTACTGAATACCGACTAAGTGCGACTAACTTAACTTAACTTAATTTAACAATCACAGCAAGTTTCAGACAGCTTGCCTGCATTTACACTTATACATGTGAAAGACACAGAGGATGTAATTGTTGAAGTTACACAGACATACTACAGCTTTCATGACGGTGTACTTATTTCACTGATAGAATGTTTTCCCTACAAAAACCCCTTACTGAATACCGACTGAGTGCAACTAACTTAACTTAACTTAACTTAACAATCACAGCAAGTTTCAGACAGCTTGCCTGCATTTACACTTATACATGTGAAAGACACAGAGGATGTAATTGTTGAAGTTACACAGACATACTACAGCTTTCATGACGGTGTACTTATTTCACTGATAGAATGTTTTCCCTACAAAAACCCCTTACTGAATACCGACTGAGTGCAACTAACTTAACTTAACTTAACTTAACAATCACAGCAAGTTTCAGACAGCTTGCCTGCATTTACACTTATACATGTGAAAGACACAAATGTATGTGCAGTTATGATATTGAACACACAGTTACTATTACATGTCATATTCTGTCCACATTATGTTGTATAAGATTGACATGTATAAGATTGACCAAAATACGTAATGTTACACCTGACATTGGGGGGGTAGGCAAATTTTCGTGAGTTTTCAGGGGGGATATGGGCTGTGGAAAATGCGATTTACTCTTAAACGTCGTTCAGCGTTCGAAATACAATAGGGCCTCGCTGTGCTCGGGCCCTAAAAATAATAATAAAAACAAAAAAAAATAATAAACATTCGAAAAACAATAGGGCCTCGCACCACGTGCTCGGGCCCTAATTAAAGCTACAAGCAGCGATGGACGGGCCCTCGCAATAAAAAAATATGTAATGAAACACTAATTACTAATGCACTTCATATGAACTGCCTTAGTAACTGAACTTAACTTAACTTAACAATCACAGCAAGTTTCAGACAGCTTGCCTACATTTACACTTATACATGTGAAAGACATGTTTTGACAGAAGTTATTGCAGGTCATCTTTCACAACTGCCTTAGTAACTGAACTTAACTTAACTTAACTTAACTTAACTTAACTTAACAATCACAGCAAGTTTCAGACAGCTTGCCTGCATTTACACTTATACATTTGAAAGACACAAATGTATGTGCAGTTATGATATTGAACACACAGTTACTATTACATGTCATATTCTGTCCACATTATGTTGTATAAGATTGACATGTTTCGACAGAAGTTATTGCAGGTCATCTTCCACAACTGCCTTAGTAACTGAACTTAACTTAACTTAACTTAACTTAACAATCACAGTAGGTTTCAGACAGCTTGCCTGCATTTACACTTATACATGTGAAAGACACAGAGGATGTAATTGTTGAAGTTACACAGACATACTACAGCTTTTATGACGGTGTACTTATTTCAGTGATAGAATGTTTTCCCTACAAAAACCCCTTACTGAATACCGACTGAGTGCAACTAAGTGCGACTAACTTAACTTAACTTAATTTAACAATCACAGCAAGTTTCAGACAGCTTGCCTGCATTTACACTTATACATGTGAAAGACACAGAGGATGTAATTGTTGAAGTTACACAGACATACTACAGCTTTCATGACGGTGTACTTATTTCACTGATATAATGTTTTCCCTACAAAACCCCTTACTGAATATCGACTGAGTACAACTAACTTAACTGAACTTAACTTAACAATCACAGCAAGTTTCAGACAGCTTGCCTGCATTTACACTTATACATGTGAAAGACACAAATGTATGTGCAGTTATGATATTGAACACACAGTTACTATTACATGTCATATTCTGTCCACATTATGTTGTATAAGATTGACATGCTTCGACAGAAGTTATTGCAGGTCATCTTTCACAACTGCCTTAGTAACTGAACTTAACTTAACTTAACTTAACAATCACAGCAAGTTTCAGACAGCTTGCCTGCATTTACACTTATACATGTGAAAGACACAAATGTATGTGCAGTTATGATATTGAACACACAGTTACTATTACATGTCATATTCTGTCCACATTATGTTGTATAAGATTGACATGTTTCGACAGAAGTTATTGCAGGTCATCTTCCACAACTGCCTTAGTAACTGAACTTAACTTAACTTAACTTAACTTAACAATCACAGTAGGTTTCAGACAGCTTGCCTGCATTTACACTTATACATGTGAAAGACACAGAGGATGTAATTGTTGAAGTTACACAGTCATACTACAGCTTTTATGACGGTGTACTTATTTCAGTGATAGAATGTTTTCCCTACAAAAACCCCTTACTGAATACCGACTGAGTGCAACTAACTTAACTTAACTTAACTTAACAATCACAGCAAGTTTCAGACAGCTTGCCTGCATTTACACTTATACATTTGAAAGACACAAATGTATGTGCAGTTATGATATTGAACACACAGTTACTATTACATGTCATATTCTGTCCACATTATGTTGTATAAGATTGACATGTTTCGACAGAAGTTATTGCAGGTCATCTTTCACCTTGACAGAGCATGTAATTGTTGAAGTTACACAGACATAGTACAGCTTTCCTGACGCTGTACTTATTTCACTGATATAATATTTTCCCTTACTGAATACTGACTGAGTACAACTATAGACATGTATGTGCAGTAATGATATTGAACACACAGTTACTATTAAATGTCATATTCTGTCCACATTATGCTGTTTGAGAACACATTGCAGCATGGCTACAGTCAACATGTGCGACAATGTACAACTTTATTTCACTGATCTAATGTTTTCCCTTACTGAATACTGACTGAGTAAAACTATAGACATGTATGTGCAGTTATGATATTGAACACACAGTTACTATTACATGTCGTATTCTGTCCACATTATGTTGTTTGAGAACACGGAGCAGCATGGCTACAGTCAACATGTGCGACAATGTACAACTTTATTTCACTGATATAATATAATGTTTTCCCTTACTGAATAGTGACAGAGTACAACTATAGGAATGTATGTGCATTCATGATATTGAACACACAGTTACTATTACATGTCATATTCTGTCCACATTATGCTGTTTGAGAACACATTGCAACATGGCTACAGTCAACATGTGCGACAATGTACAACTTTATTTCACTGATATAATGTTTTTCGTTTACTGAATAGTGACAGAGTACAACTATAGGAATGTATGTGCATTCATGATATTGAACACACAGTTACTATTACATGTCATATTCTGTCCACATTATGTTGTTTGAGAACACGGAGCAGCATGGCTACAGTCAACATGTGCGACAATGTACAACTTTATTTCACTGATATAATATAATGTTTTCCCTTACTGAATAGTGACAGAGTACAACTATAGGAATGTATGTGCATTCATGATATTGAACACACAGTTACTATTACATGTCATATTCTGTCCACATTATGCTGTTTGAGAACACATTGCAACATGGCTACAGTCAACATGTGCGACAATGTACAACTTTATTTCACTGATATAATGTTTTTCGTTTACTGAATAGTGACAGAGTACAACTATAGGAATGTATGTGCATTCATGATATTGAACACACAGTTACTATTACATGTCATATTCTGTCCACATTATGTTGTTTGAGAACACGGAGCAGCATGGCTACAGTCAACATGTGCGACAATGTACAACTTTATTTCACTGATATAATGTTTTTCGTTTACTGAATAGTGACAGAGTACAACTATAGGAATGTATGTGCATTCATGATATTGAACACACAGTTACTATTACATGTCATATTCTGTCCACATTATGTTGTTTGAGAACACGGAGCAGCATGGCTACAGTCAACATGTGCGACAATGTACAACTTTATTTCACTGATATGTTTTCCCTTACTGAATACTGACTGAGTACAACTATAGACATGTATGTGCAGTTATGATATTGAACACACAGTTACTATTACATGTCATATTCTGTCCACATTATGTTGTTTGAGAACACGGAGCAGCATGGCTACAGTCAACATGTGCGACAATGTACAACTGAAAAAGGTACATTAATAGATCATGTCTACGTGAAAGACACAGAGGATGTAATTGTTGAAGTTACACAGACATACTACAGCTTTCATGACGCTGTACTTATTTGACTGATATAATGTTTTCCCTACAAAAACCCCTTACTAAATACTGACAGAGTACAACTATAGAAATGTATGTGCAGTTATGATATTGAACACACAGTTACTATTACATGTCATATTCTGTCGACGTTATGTTGTTTGAGAACACGGAGCAGCATGGCTACACTCAACATGTGCGACAATGTACAACTGAAAAATGTACATTAATAGATCATGTCTACGTGAAAGACACAGAGGATGTAATTGTTGAAGTTACACAGACATACTACAGCTTTCATGACACTGTATTTACATCACTGATATAATGTTTTCCCTTACTGAATACTGACTGAGTACAACTATAGACATGTATGTACAGTTATGATATTGAACACACAGTTACTATTACATGTCATAATCTGTCCACATTATGTTGTTTGAGAACACAAGTGGTAGGAATAACAAAGTGTAACACTAAACAGCTTCTTGCAAAATGCATGACTTTAGCAACACAAATACTATGGTCCAAAGCAAAACTGTGCTAAACTTGTAATAAGCTTTTCCACTAACACACATATTCAGAATTGTCTTGCAGCAAAACAAAAAATCAGGGCAGAAGAGGAATCACACTATTTAAGTATTTCTGTTTTTAATGAGCATTCTGAATGTTATGCATACTTTGTTGGAAATACTATTGCTCATAAATGAAGGCATGTATCTTGTCTTTTACCTGTTAACCAAAAGTATGTGTACTGTTACTTACAACTAAATGTGCTGTGTAATTACATACAGGTATGTTTGCCCAATGTGAAACACACTACGTTCCATTGAAATGCTCGTGGCCAGTGGCACAGGCATTCACAAACAGACAGCAGAGTTTGGTTATATATTGAGAAAAATCCACTTGTAATTTGTGCAATTGTGCATATAGAAATGTAAACATGTAAACCTGTGCAAAGAATAAACATGCTGAGTAGTAGCACGTAGCTAACAGCTCTTTCATGTTTGAATGCACAGCTTCGCAGGGACACCATAACTCAGGCACTCAGGCTCAGTCACAGACTCATCTACTTCATCCATTTCCTGCTCAAACACCTGGATTTCAAGATGTAGACTGCTTTGCCAAATCGTGTTAAACCACAAAAACATCCAAGTGCTGCACTCTACATTGTTCATGATTAGTCATGATGCTTTGTCACACATCTATTTACATAATTGTTTTTACAGATCTTTTCTACTGATCCTGAATGGTCCATGTCCTGCTCAGATGCTCCAAAGCTACTGTGACGACTGCAACACGCATGCACACATTCAGGTCATGTGTGTCAGGTGTGTGTTCTGCCTTTGTACCAACAATTATGTCTGCGGACAGTCATGGAACTCCCCTACCTTGGAATTCTCAGTCACAAGATTTTCTTTATTCTCCTGGACTTCACCTGCCCACACATCATACAAGAACATCAGTAGTATAGGAGAAGTCGTGGTTCGATAGCCGCACCAACCACACAACCCCCAAAACCATTTGTTCTCATCTTCAAATCTCGTGGCCAAATCATTCCAGTTGAACACTTTATAATCCGCTCTAGTGAATGGAATTGGATGAGACATTGGTGAGTGTTCCTTGAACAAGCATAATCAATCATTAGACTGAAGGCAGAATTTGTTTTTTGCACTAGAGAGTGAGAAACTTCACCTGTACCTCTATCACGCCTTGTTGATTTAGGTTTGGCTACCTCGAGTGTATTTATGGAAGAAAATTGACCAGTATATAGAAAACTATCGTCCTTATCAGTTTCACTATAGTACAGATCTTACCGCTCTGCACCTCCCCTGGAACATCTTGGTAATTAACAGAATGACGTAAAAATGGGTATAAAAGGTTGTGAAAAGTAAAAGTAAAGGTTCGTTTGGATTCGCAAGCAGCTGTCTCCGTGTTGTTTTTTCATTATGTTGTGGAGTTCTGCGTGACGCATATTGACTTTTGAATAGAACATGATAAAGGCACACACATACACACCTATAATGCACAAACACATAGACACATAAAGGCGCACACATAGACATACAAAATGCACAAACACACAGATTACTGTTGTGGTGATTCAAACCACCCCGAATTCTGTAGACCTGATGTAGAGCAGAGAGATATTGAGTTTAAAGAAGACAAAGACATGTACTCCAGTTTCACCTGTTGCAAGAGGGAGAACACAGCTTTGACAGACTCCGCAGTCTGTTCACCATCACACCCAGCTGAGTTCTGAGCTCTCTCAGCCTCCAGCTAGTTTTATTAATTCACACAAACGGTTACATATTTGTTATTTTCTTCATACAGGATAGTCTGCTGGGTGCAGCCGTTGTGTGTGTGTGCTCTTTTCTCGGACCATCGTGTCCTTGGGTACTCTCTGTGCCTAGATTCAGATGCTTTGTAACAGTTTCTAGTTGTGCTCACACACATACCTCAGGCGTTGGATTGCACTCAGACACAAACTGTAATCTGCAAAAACACTCTGCTGGTTATACAACATTCTTAAAAGCAATAGTTCAACATAATCACACAGTTTAATATCTTTAAATGATTATTAGGCACTTCAAATAGTATAATCCACAATAGTAAGATGTTCTGTGTCTGCTTTCAGTTCTAACCAAGTGCAGTCTCCTATTTCTCTGCTTATCTGCTCGTCTCTCTCTCTGTGTGTAGGCCTTGAACCTGCAACTCCTGCAAAACACTTATACTAGTTACACAACACTCAAAAGCAATATACTCTGTGTGACCTTATACTTACCCAGATCCATTTAACACACATCTATTTTAATTCAAACATTATTATACATTTCCACATTACACAGCTAGGACAGTATTGAATGTTTCTCTGCCACCAGATAACATTCAGCCAGTCTGTTTTCAGATTGGCCTTGACCAAGATTAAGGAGTCGAGCACACACACACACACACCATGCAGGCTCATGGGAAACACATAGACAATATTACGTTCATGTGACGCTCAGAACACAGACATATGATTATAATAAAGTGCCGTAAGCTGTCCACTTACGGCACTTTCCCAGTTTACGGCGGCCCGGCGTTTCCCGGGTTCGACAGGCGCTCCACACCGGCTCTGAGTTTTTATCTTGTTTTAAGTAAGTTTTTGGCCTTTGTTTTATTGTATCGTCTTGCTCTCTCTTTCTACTGACACTTCTAAATGGGCTGAAAGAAGATTTTAACCCTTACACCTCTGATGGACACTAGTTGGTGATCGATCAGTTTGATACCAACAGGACTCACACACTGCTACTCGGCCAAACAAAACTTTTTTCTTTTTTTTATTAATTTTTTTTTAATTTTTTTTTTATTCACAATACCAACTGCTATGGCTGTGTGCGTGGACTGCACCATTACTTACTCACAGTTGAAGAATGACATCCATCGTCTTGAGTCGGAGCTCCGAAAAAGCGATCAGCTGATCGAGGGCTTTGTCTCGGTTGCTGCTGCCCAGTCAAAACATATCTCACATCTACAGTCCTCAACTTTCACCGCTCCACCAGCACCATCACCTCCTTCACCCATGTCTCTGGTGGTCTCGGATTCCGCGGCCACCCTCCCCTGGCAGGCAACGATGCACACCGGCACGTCACCTCTACCTGCCCGCCCGGAGGACCATCCATGTGAAAAGAGCGGCCTCTCCTTGGACCGGGAGCCGGACGTGGAGACCGTGGGCACCACCAGGGCTGCTGCATCAAGTCTGGATACCTCAACGCTACCGATAGCCACCCAGACACCATCAGCCGATCCAGGGGCTTACAGCGGACACGGGACAAATACTCCGGTTCACACTTCCACACCGAACCGAGCCAACACCTGCCCCCGACCTTCCTGGACAGAAGTGGTGCGACGCGGCCGCAGGAGGGTTTCGGCTGGTCCGTATCCACAACCGCCCTTGGCTATCTCAAACCGCTTCACCATTCTCCCGGAGGTTGTTTCCGTCCATCCTGACGATGCACCTGCAGCTTCCACCTCACCTGTCCCTGATGTCACTTCAGCAGCGTCTGCAGCGAGTCATGGTAAGGCCACTCGTCGCTCTTCTGCAGTAAATGACCGCCGTATGTTGCTGAAGGAAGCCGTAATCAGACGGTCTGGGGGTCTCCCTGGAGGTAGTCTGAAGCAGTCTCCTCGCCTCTGTCCACCTGCACAGACCCCCCCCCCCCCACTCTGGGCTGTCAACCTCTAAGCCGAGAGAGGCAGCGCCAACGGAGTGTCTTCAACGTCTATCAGGCGGCCCGCACATCTCGCCCCCCCGTCCCCTCTTATCTCCCACCACGCTGATCATCGGTGACTCCATAACCCGGGACATTCGTTTCATAAATGCAGCCACACACTGTTTTCCTGGAGCCACAGTCCCCCACATTCAGGATAAACTTCTGGAAATGATGCACTCGCTCCCGACCGCAATTAAGAGGATCATTGTTCACGTGGGAACGAACGACACCACCCGTCAGGAGTCTGAGCGCACTAAAAATGATTTTAAACTCCTTTTTGACGCCCTAAAGAACTGTGGAAAGTCTGTCTTTATATCCGGCCCCATCCCGACTGTGCGTCGTGGAGCTGGCCGTTTTAGTAGACTCCTCAGCCTTCACACTTGGCTCCAATCCGCCAGCAGGACCTACAACTTTGGTTTTATTGACAATTTTAACTTGTTCTGGGATCGTGACTCTCTCTTTAAACATGATGGGATCCACCCAAACAAGAGGGGTAGCCAAATGCTGTGTGCTAACCTGCAGCATGCGGTGCACACCTTTCCATCTGACTGACTATCTACTACCACCGCCCTCACACCGGAGCCCCCCCCCCCCCCCTCCCCCAATGACTGAACCACAGCGTGCTATTTTTCAGGAGGGCTCCCCCTTCAGGTCCCTCCTGCCACTCACACCCACATCTGCTCACAACCATTTCCACCATAACAACTCAACAGCGATAAGATCCATCTGGTCCACCTCTCGTCACCATTCACGCTCCACCACCAGGGCTGTCAACCACAGTGTGTTAGCCCACCTAGCCCGGTCCGCTAACACCTCCACCTGCTCCGACAACTCCGCACTCAACTTCGCTCTTCTCAACATCCGCTCACTAACTAACAAGGGACAACTCATCCAGGACATCATCACGGACAATAAACTGGACTTTCTCTGTTTAACCGAAACATGGCAACAGCCCAACGACTTCACCCAGCTCAATGAATCCACTCCAGCTGGGTTTGTTTACATTTCACAACCTCGCGCCTCCGGCCGGGGGGGAGGTCTCGCGGTAATTCACCGCGGGACCTTCTCAGTCTCACCTGTGTCTGTACCTGCCTCCAGCTCGTTCGAGTCAACTGTGTGCAGGCTGTCAGGACCCGTTCCAACCATAATCGCCTCTGTCTACCGTCCCCCCAAACAGAACAGTGAATTTTTAAATGACTTTGCTGCCTTTCTCACTCATTTATCATCCCTCTCACCAAACATAATAATACTGGGTGATTTTAATATTCACATGGACAATATCAATCTGCCTCTCACCAAAGACTTCACTTCCTGTTTAGAAAGTTTTGGCTGTCAGCAACACATCACCTTCCCCACACACTCCAAAGGACATATTCTGGATTAAATCTGCTGCTCTGGTGTCACTCCCTCTGATCTCACAGCCAACGAACTCCCCATAACTGACCACTTCCTCATTTCATTTACAGTGAAACTCACTCTCTCCATCTCCAAACAACCACGCCTCATCTCACTCCGGAATATAAAAAACATTAACCCTGCCACTCTCACAAAAACCACATGTCACTCTACAAGGACTCCATCACCAGCACCAAAACACACTACTACTCTGGAATAATCACCGCCAATCAAGGAAACTCCAAAACACTCTTCTCCCTCCTCAACAACATCACCCAACCCCAAGACTCTCTCCCCTCTCACTGCTACACAACCACCTTCTGCAACTCCATCATGTCATTTTTCACTGAAAAGATCAAAAATATCCACCAGCAGCTTGGATCAATCCCTCACCTCAACATCTCAACTGACTGGCACCCACCCACACACCCATTCCCCACCTTTCATCTCCCCTCCCTCTCTGAGATCGCAGAACTCATCAAGCAATCCAAACCATCCACCTGCCAACTGGACCCCCTCCCCACACAACTTGTAAAAGCCTGCTCCCCCTCCCTGGTCCCCCTCATCTCTGCCATCATTCACTAATCTCTCACCACTGGAACTGTTCCAACATCCCTCAAAACAGCTACCATTACCCCAATTCTAAAAAAACCTGGTGCCGACCCCTCCGATTTCAACAACTTCCGCCCCATATCTAATCTACCTTTCATTTCAAAAATCCTAGAAAAAACAGTCGCCACCCAACTCCATTCACACCTATCCCGCAATAACCTGTATGAACAGTTCCAGTCTGGTTTCCGCCCACTCCACAGCACAGAAACTGCACTTCTCAAAATCACCAATGACCTATGGCAGCTGATTCTGGACTCCTCACCATCCTCATCCTCCTCGACCTGTCAGCAGCTTTTGATACCATCTGTCACACCACCCTCCTCCACCGACTATCCACCATCAGCATCACCCACACCACTCTTACCTGGTTCACATCATATCTTTCTGGCCGCACTCAATTAATTCAAATTAAGTCCCTCAAATCCACCCCCTCCCCTGTTACCTCTGGTGTGCCCCAGGGCTCTGTCCTGGGGCCTCTACTTTTCATCAT
Source organism: Larimichthys polyactis (assembly GCA_018985215.1). Taxonomy (NCBI): domain Eukaryota; kingdom Metazoa; phylum Chordata; class Actinopteri; family Sciaenidae; genus Larimichthys; species Larimichthys polyactis. The sequence goes on along the minus strand of JAFMOB010000108.1, from coordinate 1,485,623 downwards.
CTACCTCCTTCCCATTGGCAATATCTTCCGCAAATATAACATCTATTTCCATTGTTATGCCGATGACACCCAGCTCTATCTCACCACCAAACCCTCCTCCTCTCTCCCACCCACCTCCCTTACTGACTGCATCACCGAAATAAAAAACTGGTTCACCCAAAACTTCCTGAAACTAAACAGCAATAAAACCGAGGTTCTCCTCATTGGTACCAAATCGACCATATCCAAAACTGACAGCTTATCATTCACAATTGACAACTCCACTGTTTCACCCTCCCCCCAAGTTAAGAGCCTGGGTGTCATCCTGGACAGCACACTATCGTTCCAATCACACATCAATAACATTACCAGGACTGCATACTTCCATCTACGAAACATTAATCGACTCCGCCCCTCACTCACCCCCACACTGCCGCCATCCTTGTTCACAGTCTCGTCACTTCCCGCCTAGATTACTGTAACTCTCTCCTCTTCGGCCTCCCTCAAAAAACCCTCCATAAACTCCAACTGGTCCAGAATTCAGCTGCCCGCATCATAACCCGGACCCCCTCCATCCACCACATCACTCCTGTCCTCCAACAGCTCCACTGGCTCCCGGTTCAGTGGCGCATACAATTCAAAGTTCTACTACTCACATTTAAGGCCATCCACAACCTCGCCCCTCCGTATCTGTCAGATCTCATTCACATTCAAACACCCTCCCGTGCCCTCAGATCCTCTTCATCCATACACCTGTCTGTTCCCTCCGCCCGCCTCACCACCATGGGGAGCAGAGCATTCAGCCGCTCTGCTCCCCGACTCTGGAACTCATTACCACCCACACTCAGAAACACGGACTCTTTCACCCTCTTCAAATCCCAACTTAAAACATACCTTTTCACAACCGCCTATCCACCATGACATCATCTCTGCATGCACATTTTCTCCTTTCTTGTTAGGGCCCGAGCACGGAAGCCGTGCGAAGCCCTATTGTTTTTCGAATGTTTATTAGGGCCCGAGCACGGACCGTGCAAGGCCCTATTGTATTTCAAATGTTTATTTATTTTTTTTTTATTATTAGGGCCCGAGCACGGAAGCCGTGCGAAGCCCTATTGTATTTCAAATGTTTTTAGGGCCCGAGCACGGAAGCCGTGCGAAGCCCTATTGTATTTCAAATGTTTATTATTTTTTTTCTTATTATTATTCCCCCAAATGAATTGCCTTTTTCAAGGCTTTAATATCCCCAAAAACTCATGAAAATTTGCGTACCCCCCCAAAGTTGGGCGTAAAATTTCGTATTCTGGGGGTCTCACGCACGCACGCGCGTACAGAAATGGCTCTACGGCGCCACCTAGGTTTCGGTTGTCGGAGGAGCCCCACGCCACGGTTTCGCCCACGTGTATGGGACTTGGTGGGAGTATGTCACATGCCCAGACGCACAAAAAAGTCTCTTAGTGACCCGGGTTTCGGTAAAGGGTACGGCGGCCATTTTGGGTCAAAGTTCACGTTTTTGTGATTTTTTGGTCATTTCCAGGGGTCGTATTTGAACGAACTCCTCCTAGGGCTTTCGTCCGATCCTTTTGGGCCACGAAATTCTCCATTTTGCCATAAAATTTCAAAGTGCTATAACTTTGTGAAAAATTCTCCAATCTTCACCAAACTTTGAATATATAATGGCAGTCTGGCCTAAAATACATTTCCACAAAAATATTCGGTGATTTTCATAGCGCCTCCTAGTGACGACAAAAAAGACCACTTTTACGAGATGACGTCCAGCTCGGACAATATTGACCATATCCACCTCAAACTAGGTGTGGATGTTGTCAAGGCCTTGGACTTGACATCTGAGAAATAATTTCAACTTTTCATAAAAGGGCGTGGCCGTGACGGAGCGTCAAAGTGGACGCTGCCTTTTTTTTCACCGAAAAACAAGACTCCATTGACTTTTGGGCTGATTTTCGGGCAAAACTGTTCGGCTATCATATACTTTGTCACAGCTGTCTGAAACTTGTTGGGGTTGTTAAGAGCAATATTATGCACAATTCGGTTGCATAATTAATGAGGGGGAGGGGCAAAAGCGCTCTATAGCGCCCCCTTGAATTTTTCTTTGAAGCAGCCCCGCCACAGTTTTGGCCACAGAGTCACGAAACTCAGCAGAATTATAGAACATGCCAGGACATACATAAAACTCTCTTGGAGCAATAAGCCACAATGAACAGGAAGCAAGATATTTAAGAATGAAAATCGCCATTTCCGGTGTTTCGGCCTGGTTGACAAGGGGTCATGTTTGAACGAACTCCTCCTAGGGATTTCATCCAAGTCCCTTCAAACTTGGTAGGTGTGTAGACTTCCTGAGTTACAGTTATCAAAATGATGAATTTTGGGGAAACGGTGTGGCCATTTCCACATGCGCACATTTCAAGTGCGCGCATATGCGAGGGCCCGACCATCGCTGCTTGCAGCTTTAATTTATTTTATTTATTTGTCTTAGTGGACCGGAAGCGAGAGCTAAATGAGGCTCTAGTGAACATGGTGGTGAAAGACTCACAGCCTTTTTCCATCGTGGATGACTGTGGATTCAAGGAGTTTGTGGCATTGCTGGATCCCACATATACTCTTCCATCCAGACAGGCTCTAAAGAACATGGTGGTCCACAGATATGAGGAGGAGAAGACCAAGGCCAAAGCGGTCGTTCAAAGAGTAGAGGCTGTGAGCCTGACTGCTGATATGTGGACCTACATTAATATGGACGGATATCTTGCAGTGACCGGCCATTATGTGGATGACTCTGTGAGACTGGCCACAGTGCTTTTGGGTGTGCTGCCTTTCCCTGAAGCTCATACAGCTAGTAACATCACTGCTGCAACAAGGTCACTCATGGAACAATGGGGCATTGAAGGCAAAGTAACTTCAATTGTGACAGATGCTGGAGCTGATATGGTTTCCTCTGTCAGGAGTTTGAATTTAAGGCACGCTCTTTGCTTTGCACACTCATTAAATTTAATGGTGAAGAAGTCCCTTGACGCAACTCCTGGTGTAGATGACATACGCACAAGGGCACGTAAAGTAGTCACTTTCTTTAAAACAAGCACAACAGCCAAAGAGAAGCTCAGAGAAGTCCAGGAGCATTTCAATCGGCCAGTGAAGAAGCTTATCCAGGAGGTGGACACACGCTGGAACAGCACGTTCCTGATGCTTCAACGCCTCTTTGAAGAGAGACAGTCAGTGGGGGCAGCTCTTGCAATGCTTAAAACAGATGTGAGACCTCTGTCATCCGAGGACTATGAAACCACTGCTGCGTGCCTGCAATTGCTTGCCCCCTTTTACCAGGCAACAATAGAACTCTCTGAGGAGAAAAGAGTGTCAGGGTCAAAAGTCATTCCAATGAAAAAAATGTTAATGCTGTACATGTATGACACAATGGGAAAAATAAGCCACAGCACAGCCAAACTATTGGGACAGAACTTGGTGTCAGCTACGCAAAACAGATTTGACACTTTGGAAAGTCAAACTGCAATGAGCCTTTCGACTCTGCTGGATCCCAGATTCAAAGCTATTGGATCTTACAATCAGGTACAGGCGCAGGCATTAATAAAACGGCTGACGGCACAGTGCTCACAACTGACACCACACCTGACACACTGACAGAAGAGCCCTCCACATCAGCTCAACCATCCATGGGTAATGTTAGAGATAGTCAATTGATAAAATCATGTAAAAAAAACCCGATGCAAATTCAAACCTTTCAGTACTGATTACTGTCATGTCTGTGTTTCAGATATAAACCTTTGGGAGACACTGGACAGGGATGCATCTGAAGCGAGAAGGGCGAGAAATGCTACAGCGGATGCTACAGTAGAGGTGCAACGCTACATGACTGATCCGCCGCTTCAAAGATCAGAAGACCCACTGACATACTGGCAAAATCATCCAAATGTCTACCCTCACCTTTTTAAACTGGCAAAACAATTTTTATGTACACCAGCCTCATCAGTTCCTTGTGAGAGAGTGTTTTCAAAATGTGGAGAAATTGTCAGCAAAAAAAGACACCGACTCAGTCCAAAAACTGTTGAAAAAATAATCAGTGTTGGGAGTAACTCGTTACTAAAGTAACTAATTACTGTAATGCATTGCTTTTTGCGGTAACTCAGTAATGTAAGGCATTACAGGGGAAAAAATTGGTAATATTTACTCGGTACAAATGTCAGTAACGCGCGTTACAATGCATTTTTTTTTATCCTGTAGTGAAGTGGTATTTTTTTGCTTTGGCAACAAATTCGCCAAAACCACCGCGAGACCAGCAGATGTTAACGTCCGCGCAAAATGATCCACTTCCTTTTCAATTAGAGGTTGGTCCGTCCGAGAGAGAAGCGTGAGATAAGTGACCCTTCAGACAATCAACCCGACGACAGCACATTCTCCAGATGGGCATATGCCCATTACTTCAAATTTGTTAGAAATAAGGATATGAAGAATATAGTGGTCAAGTGTAGTTTGTGTGCACAACCCAAAGAACTGTCCACTTCGCGAAATAGCACCAGTAATTTAACCAAACATTTACAGAGATGCCATAGTCACATGAAGTTGGCAAGGAAGCACGCGGAGAACGAGAGTGGTGATACAACCTTCGATAAAACAAAACAGGCGAAATTAACGTTCTCTCGCCCTCCCGAGATTCTTAAGCCTGAAGAAGTTAGGAGACTTGTGGCGGAGTATGTCGTTGAAGACATGCTACCGCTTTCAACAGTGGAATCGCCAGCTTTCCGAAAACTCGTCAGCAAGATCCCTGTTGGGAGAAGCAGCAATGATAAGGTAAGCAAGGCATTGCCTCAACACGTTAATTTTTTACTGAACTAGGCTGAGTTCGTATATCAGAACAAATAGCCTACATAACATAATTTGTTACATCACGTCAAATGTATTAAGATGAAACGTAGTCTACTAAAAATGTTTAACACAGTAAACCATAAGATACGGTGCTGAGCATGAATTTAAAGGTTAATATCAAAATGTGGGATGCACTGCTTGTTTCTGCTAGCTTGATGGAAGCAGATGCATCAGGTTATGCTTATATGGATTGACACACATTGGTTTTCAATTCTCATGGCACAGGAAGCCTAGTCTAATTTTGCAATGTTCATTGTTCATGTTCAGTGCATACTTTACAAAAATGGATGGATAGATACTTTATTTATCCCGAAGGAAATTAAGGAAGTTAGTTGATTTCATTAGAGGTGTAAATTGTGAGACCCTTTAACTAATGTACAGGGTTTATTTGGCCCTCTAATTTTATATATGGCTATTTTCTTATATTTGCAGCATGTACTTCAAAGCAGAAAGACCTTCACCAAGGACTTGGATAAGGCCTACACAGTCATGACAAGAGAACTCAAAAAGACCAT
>JAFMOB010000108.1:1370242-1475242 GCA_018985215.1 Larimichthys polyactis | reverse complement strand
ATTATTGTCTTTTATAACTAGTCAGCTTATCTCTGTGTTTTATTATTTGGGAGCTGTGTTTGATATTTAGATTTGTATAGTGAGTAAATTATTTTCAACGTCACATCACAGCATAAGGTTTCTGGTTCAAACCTTGGCTGGGGCCTTTCTGTATCAAGTTTGCATATTTTCCCGTAATTAGTGACTCTATGAATATAGAATGCCTTGGGTGAATATAGAAAGCGTTAGTTTCCTCAGGTTATTCCGGTATACATTTGTTAAAAGGTCACTGATGTATTTAGGTACAACAGCATCTGCATCCCCAAAACGTCCATGCTACACAGAGGTAAGCAAACAAAGCTTTATGGACTTGATGCCAAAACCACCCTAATCAAAGTACAGTGGTCCCTCGTTTATCGCGGGGGATACGTTCTAAAAATAACCCGCAATAAATGAAATCCGCGAAGTAAGTTTTACAATTTTTACAACCCCTAACGACACACTTTTATACACCTTTTTACACGCATTTTGTACAGTACTCCCTTAGTTAATCAGGACGCAGAACACATGTGCGGTTCTCCCTTAGCCAATTTAGGACTCAGAACACAATGTGCGTTCATACTGTACAGTACGCTGTAAAAAAAAGCATGCAAAATTACACAAAAAAATCCGCGAAACAGCGAGTCCGCGAAAAGTGAACCGCGTTATAGCGAGGGACGACTGTACTACACAAGGACCTCCAAGATGAAAAATAATTGCATCCTCTATTTATAAAGAAAGAAAGAAAGAAAGAAAAGGAACAGTTGGTCGAATTAGAACAAAAACAAAACAAAACATCAAGGCAGGTCACAACACAGGAACACAAAAATGAATACATTTCATCTCAAAGAAATTCTGACGTAAACTAAATTACAGACACACTGACAATAAATCTGGCAAGTACCTGGCAAATCAGATTAAACAAAACAAAGAAAAACAACAATACTAATCAACAAAGACTCAGCAGGTTAGCAAACATAGTCACCTAAAGAAAATAAATAAAAATGTCCAAATTGTTTACAAGAATTTATACTTGGTTGAAATTCCACAAAATCACGAAAAAACTCACTTTGCACCATTCAAAAATGTACTCCCATCTGTGATAACCCTGATTCTACAATTTAAAAAATACAATTTAACTTCCAGATAGATTGATAAAGGCTTCACATATCTTAATCACATTTTTTATCATAAAAATCTTATCTCCTAGTCACTTGGCTTACTTGTCATTTCAATTTATATGGCAGAAATAAAATATCTTCATAACTACTGTATGTTTTAATATAATCACCTGAAAATAAGAACTGTTATGTTCTTTGTTCAATCGTCTTCTCCTGCTTCCGGAGTCGGGTCGCGGGGGCAGCAGCTTCAGCAGGGAAGCCCAGACTTCCCTCTCCCCGGCCACTTCGTCCAGCTCTTCCAGGGGAACCCCAAGGCTTTCCCAGGCCAGCTGAGAGACATAGTCCCTCCAGCGTGTCCTGCGTTTTCCCCGGGGCCACCTCCCGGAGGGACGTGCCCGGAACGCCTCACCAGGAGGCATCCTGACTAGATGCCCGAGCCACCTCAACTGGTTCCTCTCAATGCAGAGGAGCAGCGGTTCTACTCTGAGTTCCCCGCGGATGGCCGAGCTTCTCATCCTTTCTCTAAGGGAGAGCCCAGCCACCCTGCGAAGAAAGCTCATTTTGGCCGCTTGTATTCGCAATCTTATTCTTTCGGTCACTACCCAAGGTTGTGACCATACTGTAGGTGAGGGTAGGAACGTAGATTGACTGGTAAATCGAGAGCTTCGCCTTTCGGCTCAGCTCCTTCTTCACCACGACGGACCGGCGCAGAGTCCGCATCACTGCAGAAGCTGCACCAATCCGCCGGCCAATCTCCCGCTCCATCCTTCCCTCACTCGTGAACAAGACCCTGAGATACTTGAACTCTTCCACTTGAGGCAGGATCTCGTCACCGACCCGGAGACTGCACTTCACCCTTTTCTGGCTGAGAACCATGGCCTCAGTGCTGATTCTCATCCCAGCCGCTTCACACTCGGCTGCAAACTGTTTCAGAGAGAGCTAAAGGTCACGCTTCGATGAAGCCAACAGGACCAGATCATCCGCAAAAAGCAGTGACTCAATCCTGAGGCCACAAAACCACAGCCCCTCAATGCCATGGCTGCGCCTAGAAATTCTGTCCATAAAGGTTATGAACAGAACCGGTGACAAAGGGCAGCCCTGGCGGAGTCCAACTCCCACCTTTTTGAAGAGGGGAACCACCACCCCGGTCTGCCAGTCCAGAGGCACTGCCCCCGATGTCCACGTGATGTTGCAGAGATGTGTCAGCCAAGACAGCCCCACAACATCCAGAGCCTTGAGGAACTCCGGGCGGACCTCACCCACCCCCGGCGGCCTTGCCACCAAGGAGCTTTTTGACTACCTCTGCGATCTCCCTAGAGATAGGTGAGTTGTTCTTGTTACCTTAAAATGAGCCTTGTATGTCCATAGGCCGCCTTTCAGAGTCCACCATGTTAAACTGCCATGTTGCAACAGTGGCTTCAGACTGAGTCTTTTCATGTCATAATTTCGCCTTCACACTAGGAAGGACAGGATGAGGCAATACTGTACTTTGTTTCCACTACATCTATCTGATTAGTTCCTTGTTACTTTGGAGATCCTTTTGTTAACATATAATCAATGGTGCAAATTTGTTTAAACTACAACTAAACTTGATTAAACTACTCTGTGATATTACAGTCTGGTAAGATTGGCTCTACCTCCATCAGCTCAACCATTATACAGCTGATTACACTTTATCATCATTTATTCATCCGTCATATCAGTAATCCAATAATATAACATATTTGTTATAGTCATAGGAGCCATTTTTTATAGACCTCCACCTTTGATGCTTTAAGTACTTTTTGAATATATATTTTATGTATATGTTATTGGCAAGGTATGTTGTGTATGGGCAATGGCATGACACACATTATGGTAATGTTATAATAAGCTTGCGAAAGGAAAGAAATATGCTGAGTCTTTCCTGCAGCAACCCGGTTCTAAATGTGGCCTGTGGTACACAGACTAGAGGTGTGTGAGTGATTTGTTCATTTTCATGCAGTACGTTCCTTTGCCACATGGCAGCTGCATGGCTGCTCAGGCTGTGACGAGCAGTAAGCGCAGCAGTTCGTTCATACGGATCAGTCTTTCGTTCATTTGTCACATTTACATCGGCCACCAGAGGGCTATAGTGCTGCACTCGTGAATGAACAAAATGACTCAAAAAAAGATTAGTTCAATTTGCCTTCTCAACACTATCAGTGAGTGCATTCAGCTATGTCTGTGATGCTACACTCTCCATACTCTCTCTGTAGCCTGGTTAGCACTGTTAGCTCCTCCAGCTGTGATGGCGATCTTAGGTTCCCCATTATAACAGACCGTTTCACCGTGTCATGGTTTGTACCGTCTTAGATCAAGCTCTGCCAACAGCTGTTATTTAGTGTAGACAACAAGCTGTGGCTTTATTTGAACAGGTCATAAATGTATCATGAAGTATGACAGAAAAAAATCTCTGATCTCCATGCTTCAAGTCCATGTTTGCCGAAATTGGATGAAGACTGGTGTCGAAAAAAAAGAGGCAAAATGTCCTAAAAACACAAAGCTACTGCTACTCATTTCAATTTGACTCATCTTGTGTTTATTGCCGCCCATAGGCTCCTTTACCCACCTAGGACAGTGTACTTCGCATGCTCAGTCTGATGTCATCACTGAGCAACAAAGATTGTGGGATGCTTTTGGACAGGCAGGGCAACATAACTTTCATGTTAATAGGTGTATTGGAAGTATTTATGTTCAGATTTTTTAGGTCTGTATTTTGTTAAATTATCTTTTGCTGTAATCATTCCTCCTGGTCAAGTTGGAGTCATCCACTGTAATTTATATGAGACAAAATGCACAGTCTTTTTGTGTATGTACTTAAGTTCAGATGAAGATAAAATGAGGCTTCAGTAGTCTGAGTTTGACAAGCCAAGTGGGTATCTTCCAAAGTCACAGTCATCATTGTATCAATTTCTCTAAATTTCAATTTCTCTCAATTAAGCAGAAAAAGATTACAAGAATTGAATTTATTGCTGTTGTTTTCAGATTAATGTACATGCAAAATCGGTGTGTGGTCACCGGCCCTGATTAGCCCCAGCTGACAAGTTGTGGTACCTGACTCATATTTAACTACATTATTTAAACTAGAACCGCTCAACAGTCAGGGCGGCTTGTGGTTGTTGTCGAGCGTGCATTTGTATTTGAAACCTGTTTGTGAATGTTAACAAGTGTGTTTACTGGTTTTGTGGAGGTATTTGTTTGTTAAATAGGGACTAGGTCTGTTAAGTTTATTTCTACTGATTTGCACACAGAATATTTCTGTTATAGTCACAGAGTTTAAGGTTCTGTTTCACCGTGTTTTGGGTTTTTAGATGATAGTGAAATAGTGAGGCTTTTCTTCATTGTTTTAATTCTAATAACACGATTAACATAAAACAAAAAGAGAACTCTAAAAAGTTCTATATAAAGTCTATTTGTTTTTTTAACAGCATCCAATCACCCTTTGTGCCCTTATAGTTTACCTCATCTCTTTTTGTTATCATAAATCTAAATTTCATCTAATAAATTACTTTGTTTTCACCAAAAAAGTCTGGTTTAGGTTACTTCCTTTTCCCCACGACCTGGGAAGTAAATACAGATTTATCAAGGGTGTTAGATGTGACAAGAAACAGGCCAGTGGTCAACAGAGATGGGAACTGATAAGATTTTATTGATGCTGATGCCATTATTGATTCTAATTATCATTATTGTCTGATTCTTTATTGATTCCTTTATTGATTCCTGTGATTTACTAAGTAGTATAAGTAGTACTGTTAAGTAGTATTTGTGACATCACCCACAGGTTTCTGAAGGCCCCTTGTAAAGCTTATTGTGGTGGATCTTGCTGCCTCCATCTTGGCAGTCCTTCTTCACCTGGCTCTTGACTCATCCACAAAAATTGGCATGGAGGAGTATGTATGGCAGGCTGAATGAAGCATGAATTTGTTTAAACAAGCCATCTGTAAAAGTTTAGCCACAATCCTAATTCTGCATACTTCCAAAAATGCTTTTTTTGTACTAGTTGGACATTTTAACATGGCAGCTGATGGAGACTGACTCATTTTATAGTCAGCTTAAAGTTGTTAAAGCTGTCCGATGAACAGCAGCTTTTTGGTATTTGTGGCTTGGATTAGCTGTGTGGAAAAAAATGGCCTGCTAAGCTTGCCTACTCTAATGTTATTATAACTACTCTTGTAAACAAAAGTGCTAAAGAGCATTGAACAATGGTTCTGAATCATTTATAATATGATTACTTCATCAGAAATCTATTTTAAATTTGAAAATTGTTTCAAAGTTGAAAGATTAATAATAATAAAAAACTGCACATGTTGCAGATTTTGTGTCAATTTGATTTTAATTGTATGTCATCATTTTAACATGGCTCAATGGTCCCTCATTTAATTACGTATTATAGACAGGTGAAGCTATGCAATATTTTTTTTTAATTTGCCCTAACTCTTGCCTTCTTTAACTAAGCTGCTCCTCCTTGAGCGAAGGCAAATGTGAATGCTGCTCGGGCAACTTTAATCCGGCCGTGTGCATGTCCTTGATAACAACTACCACAGCTGTCATCTTTCTTTGTGAAATAATGCCACACTTTGGACCATTTCTTTCTTTCCGCCATGACTCCTTTCCAGCATCGCAGATGCCTGATGAATTGAAATGAGTTTGACATTACTGTTTTGCAATGTACAGCCGTCAAACAACCGAAAAATACATTGCTATTATAATGAGGAATTGATAAGCTCAGAGATATGTAAATCCATTGGGACCAGTTCTTTATCCTTATCCTTAGTGTTCAGTGGCTCAGCATTTGGCAGCAGGGGCGGGTGTGGCTCGGAAGTAGAGTGGGCCATCCACTAATCAGAAGATTAGTGACTGAAGCCCAAATTGCGCCATCAGTGTGTGAACGTGTATGAATGGTTAGCTCCTCAAACTGATGAGCACTTGGCAGCTTGCATGATAGCCAATGCCATCAGTGTATGAATGTATGTCAATGAGTGAATGAGATACGTACTGTAAAGTGCTTTGAGTGGTTGGAAGACTAGAAAGGCGCTATATAAGTACAGTCCATTTACCAAATGCTCCACTTTTTCTTAAGAGGCTAGAACAAACCAAAGCCAAAACAGAATAAATTTTAGAGTTACAACACATACTTAGCATTCCAAATACAATAACCATAGCAACCTTACAAGGCTAAAATCTGTCCTAAGTATGTGATTTTTATGCTTGTTCTTGACTACTTAACATCCCAAAAAATAAAAACAAAAACAGATTAACTGAACAATTCTTGATTGTATAAAGAATTCTGCACAAGCCCTGTAGCTTCTTCAGTCTGTCAGAAGTAGTTTTATGTCTAGTATGTTGGATGTTGGATGTGTATCTTGTATATTAGCATTGCATTAATTTCAGCCAGTAAACACAGTGAATGCTAAAAGCTGGTGGTAAAATACAATGTATATATATTTTGATTTATTTACTTATCTATCTTGTGTGCTATGTTGTCAGAGTATTAATACAAGATAGGACCCTTGTGATTTATTGCTTATAACATCCCAATTAATTGTGATAGTTTGGTTAATAATTTTATTGTTTACTTTTCCTTTCTCTTGCAAGAAAGATTCAACCTGTCTGATTGTCTTGCTGGTGGTGTTTCTTGCATGTTCTTGTTAAAAATATATATATATATATTTAAAAACAGCATTTCAGACTATAGATCCACATCAAAATAATTTAATTCATTATTTCATCTCATTGTTCTGCTGTCTAAGTAAATTCAGTAAACACTGACGTCGGTTTCTCTCCGGCACAAGAAATTATAATGAAACACAGAAGCCTGTGCAAATGCCCTACTCACCATATTCAGGTGATTATACTGTGTTTTATTGGCATTCCAAATCATTTTGGAATATTCAAAACCACATTAAATAAGTGTCAGAGAAAATAGGAAAAGCAGGTTTAATTTCATTTGTAGTTTTTAACCTATTACACTGCTTTTCTCTAATACATGCCTCTTACAAAAGAATCTACAGATAATCTTCCAAAAGGATGTCTGAGACAGCACTGAGATTTAATAACTGCAGTACAGCAACTGCACAGTTACGTGGAAATCTTTTGGGAGCAGTGTTGCCTGCACTAGTAGATTGAAATCAATGTGGATAAGATACTGAGCCAGAGGCGGTTACATACTAGTGACACAGGCAATATGGCAATGTGTGGAACTCAATCAGTTTGTCATCTGGTGAAGTTTAAAGATGGGTGTGTACTCCCGTGTTTTTTTGGAAAGTGTGCCTTTATCAGGGATGGAGAAGAGCATAGTTGTACTACAACATACATGTCACCTGGAATTTACACATCCATAACAATAATGATCGAGAATCAGAGCCATAATTATAAGGTACAGCAATAATAATAATTATTTATATTGTCTCAAAAGCTACACATAATGTTTTCATCTTTTCTTTCTCCAGAAAAAGAAACATATATTTATATTTATATACTAGGAGTTCTTAAGTCTTTTTTCTTTCTGGTTTTCTGACTAAATAGGTAACTAAGTTAAATATTTACAATAATTATTTTACAACCATTGGCCCAGCCCAGTGAAGATAAATGTCCCTTTTAGCTTGTCTAGAATAAAAAGCGCACCGGGGAATGAAGGAATAGTCTCAGTCAAAGTTGAGGTAGGGAGGGGGCAGAGGATTGATGTGAGGTTTGAGTGTTCCCATTCCAGTACAGGGTCCTAGACCCCCAGGATAAAGGTCCAAACAGGGTTTCCTATGCTACATGTCAGGAGCGTAAAGGTGGAAAGCCTCACCCTGTAGAGGCCCCTGGGCTCTTCAATCTCATATTGAAACAGTGTACAGGATTTTCTGCATCCCTCTGTGCTCCAGGGGCTTTCCCTTGTTACAGAAAGGATTTACTGTCCCATGTTCCTGGGACATCTCAGTTTGTGTCACTGTGTTACTCATCCCTCCTCACCTTCCTACATCACCAGCAGCTGTCCCAGCACCATTCTGAACTGTTGTGTACACCCTGCCAGCTCCCTCACCCTCTCAGTCATTTCTCTAGCTGCTCCAGGGGACGGATACTGAAGTGCTGCTGTCTTTGTACTGATCACAATGTCTTTGAGTTTTTCACAGAGCGTGTTGCTGCTCTGTGCCACACGGGCCCTCACCTCAGGAGACTTGGCCTGGCGCGACAGAGTGTCGCCAATGAAGACTAACTTGTGTGCACTGAGAATGACAAACTTGCTGTGAGCCACAAATATCTTGGGTGGCTGGTTGGAGTTGACAGCAGTAAAGAAGGCATCGATGGCATTGGTCACTGTGGTGACATTCTGCTCACATTGCTCCTGGTAGAAGAGGAGGAGCTGACGGTCACCATGGCACAGTTTGGAGGAGGAAGGGCCCCCAGAGCCATTCTGGGCCAGCTGGTTGGCCAGTGGGTGATGTGGGGATGGGACCCAGTCTGTCATGTCATTGTTGATTGGCCGGCTGACTTCCTGCTCTAGTCGCTCAAACTGTTTAATCTGGAAGGAGAGGAAGAATGAGTCAGTTAATACTAAATAATATTGCCCATAGAAATTCAAGGATTAGCTAATTAGCCAATTAAAAAAGATACTACCAACAATTTTGATCAATTAATTGTTTTAAGTCATTCATCAAACAAAGTTGCCTCTGGTTCCAGCTTCTCAAATGTCAGGATTTGCTGATTTTGCTGAGGGGTTGAAAACTATGGGTATTCATTGTTGGTTTTTGGGAGTTCTTCAGATTCTCTGAATCATTTAATGATATTATGAATTGTAAATCAGTTCATTTCAGTTTACTGTCTTTCAAAGAGGTTTAAAAACTATGAAAGAACTCATTCCCAGGCCAGCAGTGTACAGAATGAATAAATATAAAAGCCTGTAACAAATAGAACCTATAGATAAAACAAAACAAACACAAACAAACAAACAAACAAACAAAACATAACAAACTGAATTGAATTGAAAACCCCCGTAAAGCATAAATTAACTGTGGTTTATCACATCTTTGGAAAGCTGAGTTCAATTTCTCTAGCCATACACAGGCCTGATTACTACCACACCTCAATCAAAAAATCACTTAAATAGGACTGCCTGACAAAGTGAAGCCAAAGTAGACCAAAAGATCCTCAAAAGCTGCGATCCAAAGAAATTCAGGAACAAATGAGAAAGAAAGTAATTGAGATCTATCAGTCTGGAAAAGGTTACAAAGCCATTTCTAAAGCTTTGGGACTCCAGCGAACCACAGTGAGAGCCATTATCCACAAATGGCGAAAACATGGAACAGTGGTGAACCTTGCTAGGCCGACCAAAATTACCCCTAGAGCGCAGTGATGACTCATCCAAGAGGTCACAAAAGACCTGGCATTTCAGAAAGGGAACATCATATCAACAGTAAAATATGGTGGTGGTAGTGTGATGGTCTGGGGCTGTTTTGCTGCACTTGGGTTCTGCAGCAGGACAATGATCCAAAACACACCAGCAAGTCCACCTCTGAATGGCTGAAGAAAAACAAAATGAAGATATTGGAGTGGCCTAGTCAAAGTCCCGACCTGAATCTGATTGAGATGCTGTGGCATGACCTTAAAAAGGTGGTTCATGCTCAAACCCTCCAGTGTGGCTGAATTACAACAATTCTGCAAAGATGAGTGGACCATAATTCCTCCACAGCACTGTAAAAGACTATCGCAAACGCTTGATTGCAGTTGTTGCTGCTAAGGGTGGCCCAACGAGTTATTAGGTTTAGGGGGCAATTTTTCACACAGGGCCATGTAGGTTTGGATTTTTTTCCCCCTTAATAATAAAAACTCTTGTTTAAAAACTGCATTTTGTTATTTTTGTCTAATATTTAAATTTGTTTGATCTGAAACATTCAAGTGAGACAAACATGCAAAAAAAAAAAGAAATCAGGAAGGGGGCAAACACTTTTTCACACAACTGTATATAGTGGCTTTCGAGTCTTCTGAAGGCACTTTTACACTACATCACATTCACCTATTCACTCACACACACCCACCTGTTGCTGTTCCAGTTGTGTCTTGTGTCTGATGATGTTGCCTTTCTCCAGCAGTTGTCTTTGATTCTTCTCAAACTCTTCCTTTCCCTGGCGGATCAACACACAGCCACAGTTGTTACACTAAGCAGACTCACTTACATGATTTATTTTAAACACATTTCTGTTTGTGTCTCAGAAGATTTTTCTTGCATGTGGGTGTGTGTGTGTAAGTGCATGAGGGAACCTGTAAATGTACGTAGTCGTAATCCTCCATCCAGCCTTCCTCTGTGGTCTCATATGGCCTGTCCACATCTTCCTCTTCCGCTGTGAACTTTGGAGGGGAAGGAAGGGGTCGGGACTGAATGTTCACCTTCTCTCCTCCCTGATAGCTCCCACTTCCTGAACCTGTCATGTGGCTGCTGATCTCCCCTGGGATTGGAGGAAGTGGCAGTTGCTGCTGTTGCCTGTTGGTCCGTTTGAAGAGCAGCGAGGCATTACCGTGGAGAAAGGAGGCGAGCTGCTTGGTATCATCAGGGATGCCTCGTGCTGTCATGATTAGTCGATCTAAGTCATCTCCTCCTGGTGGCGGTGCTGTAAGTGCTGCGTGTGACCAGGAAATGGCGTCTAAGCTTTGACTGTGTCGAATCAAACTCTGGAAGACCTCCTCCATCTTCCCCACCTGACGCCCCAGTTTGGTCTGCAGAGAGCGGTCTGTTGCTTGGGCAGCATTCGCCACAGCACCCCGGGCAAATTCTAGGAAGTCTCGGACAGTGGCACGCACCCGATCAGCAGCTTGATGAATGGCTGGAAGGTTTCCTTCTAGGTGAGCAGGGCTTCTCCAGTTACCTGTGATGAAAGACATCATGAGGGAAACGCTAGACTCAACAGCTTGCTGGAGGCGAGATAAACGCTCCATGGCCTGCTCCAGGTCTAAGATGAGGGGTTTCCCAGGAATGGACCCAGGAGCAGGAAGTAAGGAGGAAGACGAAGTGTCCTGGATGGGGACCGTGTCCAAGGATGAAGCAGAGTGGTTGCTCCGTGTGCTTCCTGTGCTTGAGGCAGACAGTCGCTTGAAAGACAAGGTCAGCTCCTCACTGGTAGACTGGGCATCACGCACAACCTGAAAAATACATAAGATCACTGAAAGAGACTCTTCATTGGATTTAGGCAGCAGTCTCCATGTTTCTGTATGTGTGGCAAGCAAGCATGTTAATTTCATCAATAAAAACTATGATGTAAATGTTTGATAGCAGAGAATACATAGTTCAAACAGCAGATGTACTGAGGAGTAGAGTTGTCAAGATACCAAAATGAGTAACCACGATACTATACCAGACAAAGTATCACGGTTCCACGTATTCTCGCGATACTGCTGCCTTTTTTTATTATTATTATTTTCATGAACTGCAATCAAATCAAATAAATGTTTTATTTGTAAAGCCCAAAGTCACAAAGTACATTTGCCTTGGAGGGCTTTACAATCTGTACAGGGAGTGACACCCTCTGTTCTTAGACCCTTAGTCACGTGTCCAGAACAAATAAACACAAACATATTGATAAAATGACAATGAATTACAATGACTGATAAAATGACAATGAATTACAATGAATGATAAAATGATTACAGTAGCAGTTGAATCTGTGATATAGATAGAGAGACACATGCACAGCAGCAGCAAATCATAAACTAACTATAAACTCTAATGAAGATATGGTAACAATAATGACAGTAATAATATATGTAGTGGACGTCATGCAGGACCACAGCAGCAGCAGCCACGACCCAATGTATTTGTGCATGATAAACATAATACTGGTGAAGTAAGAATTATACTGAAACAAGTTTGAAACAACGAGTTTGCTTTTGAGCAAAATTAGTAGAGCCACTGACGACGAGGCAGCGGCAGACTCGCCACTCGGGCCCGGTGCTTCTGCCATGGTGAGTGCGTTGTCTTGTGTTTGTGACTGTAAGCCGTGCGCACGTTGTAATAATAAATTTAATGTCTTTGTTTCAATCACTGGAGACGCACAACCAAATTTTAATAAGGTCACCAGCTCCTTTTGTCTCTGTAAATAGTGATGCATAGCTTCCCCCCTCCTTAACAAAAGGCACCAACGCCTTTTGTCTTTGTAAATTGTGACGCCTAGACTTTGACCTTGCACCTGAATACAAGATCCTGCAGAATACTTCAGGTGTAAAGCATAGCAGCGGGGGGCCGGCGCCAATACTTGCAACAGACAGAAGGGGCCGTCCTGATGGGCAGCTCTTTGAGCAGACAAAGGGATGTGAAAGGAGTGCCCCTCAGGTATAAATACCCAGGTGTCCCCATATTCGGGGTCTTTCTTCATCTTGACCGCTCGCGTGTTGACTGACCTTTTCTTTGCAAAGAAAATAAAAACCTTGTCGGCCGGCAGAAGTCTCTATTTCATTCTTCACCAGCAGCAGAGGAAAATTTCCACAACAGTGTCTGAGCAAGACATAATTTTAGCTTTTTGTTTGTTTTGAAGCGAGTTCCTATCGAAGCGGAGCTGTCTTCATGGAGTTCGTTCTTGTCGGCAGAAACACGAACAGCCAATCAGCTAACAGATGGACCCAGCGAAACAGCCTGTCATATCCCCGGACGTCACCAGTAATAGGCAAACAGCCAATCATTCAGCAGCTGTGTAGTTCGGTCGCGGTTCCAAGTTGGTTTGCTTACAAGGGAATAGCATGCAGTGAGAAGCCGGGAGGAGCATAGAGGCAGCCGCTATATAGCGGAAACTGGCACCGGTAGTATAGTAATCCACGCTAGTACCCTCATGTAAAATTTCTAGTATAGTAGGAACCGTTACAATTTGGCACCGCGGGGTACCGTGTATACCGTGGGTATCGTGCAACTCTACTGAGGAGAGTAAGTTACTGTGCCTTTTCCCCTAACCTCATGGTAGACAAGTACACTTGTCACCATGGTAAGTGTACACAACAAAGATGGATGACAGCTGTAATTTCACGATAAAATGTGATTAAAATGACTAAAACCAGACTTGTCTTTACATTGAATGCTGATAGATGAGACTGATCTTCACATCTGAATCTTGATTTAAAGGCAAACAAACAAATGTGGGACAGTCCTCTTTAATCCTCCTACCTGTGGTGGGACATCATAGACATAGACATCTCTCCTCTCTCCTCCTTTCTCTTCTCGCTCCCGAGGGAAATCGTAGACATCATGGCTCGGGTGACCTCCAGTCCGCAGGCTGGCCGGGATGTCATAGATCTCTTGGGGGTCCTCACTGATTCCACCCCTGTCTCCTTGGTAATGTTTGTCAGTTAGAACGGGGGGCGGGACATCGTACACGTCCTCTGGAATCGGTGGCTCATCATCGTCATTAAGGTTGTTGTGCAGATACTGGCCAGAAGGGACGGGGACTTGTGGCTTGAGTTTGGCAAAGTGGGGTGGTATGTCGTAGGTCTCTTCTCTGATTGGATGAGCATCAGGGATGTTTTTACTGACAGACGGAGGGAAGTCATAGACCTGAAGAGAAGGAGGGAGACAAAGTGTTTCATTTAAACATTTACTTTACAGTTTAGTTTGTACTATATTATTTAACACACTGACACACTATCAGGAAGACACTAATAAATAATAACCTAATTAATATTTAAGTTCCTCTGGGCGTTACCCTTTAAGAAGAGAAAATGATGATAATTTGAATATTTTGATTTGATTAGCAGATGCAACCAAAAGTACCATGTCAAGATTTGAAGGTTGGAGGTTAAAGGATTTGCGTCACACCGCGGTGAGGTCAAGTTGGGTTTTTGTTCTGTCTCGTCATTTCCTGTTTTATTTTGATATTTACCTGCCCTCTTGTTGCAGGTCACTTGTCCTTCCTCATGTGTCACCGGTCTGATTGTCTTCCCCGCCCTTATTGTTTGCACCTGTTTCCCATTACCCTGTGTATATCTTGTCTGCGTCTCCTTTTGTCCTGTGCCAAAGTGTTTCGTCCTCGGATCGTTTGCTGAAGCCTTTTCCTTGCCTTGCCATAGCCATAGCATTTTTGCTTGAGTGTTTTTTGTTTTTTCCTCGATTGAGTGATTTTTTGTTGTAAATTTCTTAGTCTAGCCTTTTGTTTCTTAGTGCTTAGTTTTGTTGTGTTTTGCAGCCTGTTGATTTTCCTCATTGTGAGTGATTTTGTCAATTTTTTCATAAAGCAGTTTAGAGTTTTTTCCTCCTTTGGAGTGATTTTTGTTTTCCTTAGTTCAGGCCTGTTTTTCATAGCCTGCCATAGCATCACTCTGTAGAGAGGGTTTTGTTATTTCAAAATAAATAAGCTCACTAACACCTCTGCGAGTCCGGCCTGACAATTTGGAGTTTGGCATAGAAGAGGCAGCATTCACTCTTGTGCAACATTAAACAGCCTATTATTTACACTGAGAAGCTTCTCCTTCCCGTGTTAAGCTTTACGGTAGTTTGTTGCTTGTTAGCTGGGCTAATAATCAACAAACTTTTGCCGTGCTGTGTCCAGGTTGAGTTAACAACTCTGTGTTTGTTTGTATTATTCTTAAAATCAGCTTGCAGACTTGTGACATGTGCTGCAGGTGCTAAATTGTTTACACCCCAGCTGAAACAGCAACAAGATTCATCACGGTCAAGTTCTCAAGCTAAAGAATGAAGGAAGGCATGCTGAAAAACCCTGGCAGAAAGAAGGGTTTGCTTTTTCTGGGAAAAATGGTACACCTTGACCGTGATTACACATCGGAGTTGCTGAAGAATTGAAGGGAATATAAAATAAGTGAAAGCCAGCCTTAAGGAAAGAAATATACCATGTCTCTGTTCCTGGCCAGACTGAGAGTGTTTTACAAGGAAGGCACAGTGATCAACTGCTCAGAGGAGGTGGCGACAGTGGACATGTCAGAGAGGGGGATATTAGTGACTGTTTTAAAGCCTTTAGAGTCCCTTTTGGACCAGGTCAACTAGCTGACTTGGCAATTCGGTGGTAAATATAAAAACAGCAAGGATACAGCTTCCATGCAAAACTCCAGCTCTAGGCCTTTTGTGGCAGAACACTCGATAAGTAACCTGCTATTCCCAATGAACAGAAACGCTTAATGTTGGGATAAGGTTATAAGACAGGTCTCAGTTGAACAACATTTGACAACAGGAATTGTGTCACAAGAGAGTCACAAGTACAAACAAACAACTCTATATATTTACTAGGGCTGTCAATCGATTAAAAAAAATTAACTAATTAATCGCAAAAAATTCTGTAATTAATCACGATTAATCGCGATTAATCTATCAATAAATGTATCAATAAATTAAATGCATTTTTCTGAGACTGAAGCTTATAATGAATATATATGTATGTAAAATGATCAAATTAATGTAGAATAAACACAGAGAAAGCATATTTAAATTAATTCATTTTATTGGCTTAAGGTGCACATATGCACGGTGCAAACAGAAAAAAGCCAGAATGAGGAAATATACTGACGAGTGCCACACTCCTGTAGTGTAGACAGGGTGTTTTGCTTTGAGGTGATATGTTAAAGTCGTGTTACTTCTGTGGAATTTTAATTCGGCTTTGCAAACTGTGCAATTGTTTTTTTCCAAAGAGCCGTCGGGCAACTTTTAAAATGAAATGTTCCCCCTAAAAGTCCGTCCTTATCCATCTTTCCGCCATAGACTCTCCTTTAGTTAGGATAGATCATAAACATATATACATCGACTCTCCTTTAGTTAGGATAGATCATAGACATATATACATAGACTCTCCTTTAGTTAGGATAGATCATAGACATATATACATAGACTCTCCTTTAGTTAGGATAGATCATAGACATATACATTGACTCTCCTTTAGTTAGGATAGATCATAGACATATATATATAGACTCTCCTTTAGTTAGGATAGATCATAGACATATATACATAGACTCTCCTTTAGTTAGGATAGATCATAGACATATACATAGACTCTCCTTTAGTTAGGATAGATCATAGACATATATACATAGACTCTCCTTTAGTTAGGATAGATCATAGACATATATACATAGACTCTCCTTTAGTTAGGATAGATCATAGACATATACATAGACTCTCCTTTAGTTAGGATAGATCATAGACATATATACATAGACTCTCCTTTAGTTAGGATAGATCATAGACATATATACATAGACGCCTCATTGAGCAGGTTGGTCCGTTGCTGCGATACGTTACCGCGTCCGCCATATTGGATGTGGCAGATCTGCCCGTAAACTAAAACAAGCAGGGCCGGTTTTAGCTATGGGCAATGTGGGCGACCGTGCAGGGCGCAGTCTCCGTGAGGGCTTTAAGTTAATGCCCCTTATACACCCATTCACACACACACTAATATATCTGGGAAACAAAACTCTACTTTGCCACATCCAAAATGGCGGCCGCCACCGGAAGTAAACAAAACCGCGTTAATTGCGTAAAAAAATTTAACACGTTAATTCTTTAAAATTAATCGACAAAATTAACGCGTTAATTTTGACAGCACTAATATTTACTTAAATTAATTTTTTCATAATGTCTTTGTGATACAAAGAAGTGGGATAAAGTGGGAGGGAAATCGGCTAACATATTTGCTTACAAATTAAAAAAGCACATATTCGATGAGAGCCTTCGGGAGCAATTTGGGATTCAGTATCTTGCCCAAGGACACTTCGATATGCAGATTGGAGGAGCCGGAGATTGAAGCGCTGATCATCTGAATAGTGGACGACCCGCTCTACCCACAACCACAGCCCGCCCGCCCATCCTTCCATCCATCCATCCGTCCGTCCGTCCGAGTGGTGTAAGGAAATGAAAGATTTATTCCTATTCTGAAAGTCACATATAACCATGTACTCGAAAATAACTCCACCTTCCTGGAGAGAAGCAGTAATTTCTTTAATATCGAAAGGAGGTAAAGATAAGCTTGAATGTGGAAGCTATTAGTCAATAAGCATGATGAATCAGAACTATAATATCTTCACTCATATTTTGGCAAAAAGACTTGATTCTATAAGTCCAGAACAGACATGTTTTATCCTGCCAAGGCCAGGATATTCAGAAAACATCGGCAGATGATGGATGTCTCCATTTCATCATTCGAGCTCTATAATACTGACCAAGGCCAAGAATAAAAATAAACAGGTACATATCAAGCTTATTTGGCCTGAAAAGAGGGACTAGCCAAGGCTATCCAGTAAGTCCACTACTTTTGCATGCAATATTTATTGGAGATTTAAGTCAAGATATTGTCCAGGATAATTCCACGATAATATTAGTATAAAGTAAAAATATATTTTAAAAAATATATAGAATTTTTCTATTCGTGGATGATATTTTAATCCACTTGTAATACACAGAGACTTTAATATTTAAATTATTGTCTTTCCTAGATATCTTTGGCATAGTTTCAGGGCACAAATCGAATATTTAAAAGATCCAAATACTTACTATAGGTCTAACCAGGATATAAGTTCCACCTTGCCATATGACATTCCGAGGGAGTTCTCACATGCAATTGCAATAACTATTTATGTTCCAACCTCTGTCGATGCTTCATGCCTCCTTCACAATCTAGTGTCAGCAGCAGACATCGCATCCACAGTTCCTCCTCCTTATTTCCGTATACTTTAATCATGCTTTCCTGTCCTCCACTCTACCCACCTTCATCCAGTAAGTTAAACGTCACACATTACAACACAAAGACTGCTTTAAAACCGCAGACTGGGAAGTGCTCTGCAGACTGGCTGCTTTACAGACTACATCGACTTCTGTACAGAGAATACTGTGCCTGCCAGGAAGGTACAGTGTTTATGTTGGATAAGCAAACCCTGGGTGACCCCTGAGTCAAAGGCCCTGCTGGATGAAAGGAAGAAGGCTTTCAGTTCTGGGGACAGAAGAGCTGGAGAAGGTACAGAGATAACTTAAAAGGCAGACAAGGAAGGGCAAAGCCACCTACGGGTCCAGGTTGGTGGAGTGCCTTCAACTTAACAACACTAGAGAGATCTGGAAAGGACTAAAAACTACCTCTGGCCACAGTAAGAACAGTGGGAGGAGCACAGTATTTGGAGACAGAGAATGGGCAAACAAGCTAAATTTGTTTGACTCTGCTCACCCTGTCCACCAGAGTATAGACCAGTCAGTGTTTCAACTGGACTCTCTATGGCCATGGAACATCCCATTCTGAACCACTTCAAACCTCAAATCCATACATCTACCAACCAGGCATTGGGGTGGAATACATTGGAAGCACTGTAAGGATCATGTTTTTACAGCCATCACTGCTGCTAACTATGAGAGTATGTCACACTATGTGACACTTTATGACTGCATGTTACACTGACAGTTGTCATTTACATTGTCAAGTTCTCTGATGATACAGCGATTGTGGGATGTATATCAGAAGGAAATGAGCAAGAGAACAGGAAGGTCATCACAGACTCTTTGGACTGGATGTGCTGACATACAATACAGTCCAGTAAGCCTATTCTGTCACTTCTGGTTGTCTGAAATACTGCTACTGTGTTATCTGCTCTTGCTCACCTAAATGGATTTTCTTGTATTTCCCACAACAGCGGTTATATACCCGTATTAAATTTATTAGTATACTTGTTTTGCCTATGCATGAAAAGGTTTCCTATCCTCCAGTGACTCTCAGTACAAATATTTTGTTACTGTACTCAAGTAGAATTTCCGGGTATCTATACTTTACTTCACTATTTTTTTTGTGCCAACTTTTGACTTTTACTTCTTACATTTTAGCATAAGTATCCTTACTTTCCACTCCCTACATTTTCAAATCAGGGTCGTTACTCTTGCGTTTAGATGGTGATTTTTTTTTTGTGCATACACGAAAGCTGCACGCTGCCTGTTATGCTCCTCCAGCCTTTGAGGATTGCTTTTTGACTTTTTGGCTTTTTTTTTCTTTTGTTCGTGGCTCTGGTAGGGTTGTTTCTAGAGAGTTTTTGTGCTTTTTGTCGTGTTTTTTCTTCGTGTTGATTTAAAAAAAATGCCGCTTCCACCTGGACACGCTGCCTTTGTTTACTCCGGGGAACAGCTGATCGGGCTAATGCTGGCCGGCATAGGAGCAAGACCAGCCAATATACCAGCTAAACTCTGGAGGAAAAGACACTGAGGATGCAGAGGAGGGTCGGGACGGGACAGGCTTGTAGAGAGGACAGGATTTGGGCCGTGTCTCCCTCTATTGTTATGGACATGTGCGGTCTCCTAGCAACAAATGGACGAGCTAACGGCCCTAACGTGGAGCCACGCAGAGTATGAATGCAGTCTGATGTCTTCACAGAGACATGGCTGCACAGGGACACTACAGACCATAACATCTCCGTTGAAGGCTTCCACACTGTCCAGGCCGACTGGGATTGTACCTGTCACATCACAACCAAAGAACAGCTCTGTAGCCCGGATGTTGACCTGTTGACCTGCTAGTGGTTGGACTCCGTCCATATTATCTGCTGAGAGAGATTCCACATGTCGAGAGGCACCTGGCTGCAGACCTCCACTGTCAGGCACCTATCTCCACTGACAGGCACCTCCACTATCAGGCCCGGAAGTGATGACGTTTTTTGGGGGGTGGGGAGGTGGAGAGGACATTTTGAGAGGGTCATTTTCATAGATGTATATAGACGCATAGACATATATACATAGACGCCGCATTGAGCGCAGAATCGTGCGTAGACGTCACCGCCATATTGGATGTGGCAGATCTGCCCGTAAACTAATACAAGGAAATGGACTGAAGTTCATAAACCGCCTTTCTAGAAAGTTCTTTAAGTTAATGTCTCTTATACACCCATTCACACACACACTAATATATCTGGGAAACAAATAGGCACCAAAAACAACGTATGTAACTTTTAAAGTGATGGTTATAAATGTTTACTCCTTATGTAAGCACCAAACCATCATATGTATTTTTTTTAATGCTGAGTGTTTACAGCTACTAATGTGTGTCACACTGTTATTGTGATGATAAATATTGAAATATTTATATTTAACATTTAATCTGTGTCTATAGTAACCAGATCCTGAAATGTAGATGACATGAGGGTTTTCTGAATAAAGAGCACTAACGTTTACATTTAACTGATTTTGATTAATCGTTTTTATATTCACATTGATGAACATATACATATGTTTATATATGTATATATGTATGTGTATATATAGATGTTGGCTTATGAATATATCTATATATATCTATATATATATATGAGTAATAGCTTAAGAGAAAATGTGCACTGACCAAACAAAAGTTTAGTATAAAAACAATATATACAATAGACCGGGAATTGAAAGATTTTATGTCATTGTTTACTAATTAATTCATTTGTGAGGAAAACGATTGAACCGGAACTGCATTCACAAATTCACGGTTTTATTTTGAAATGTATGCCGTTCATTTCCGGGCCTAACAGTGGAGGGGCATGACAGTGGAGGTCTGCAGTTTTATCTTGAAATATATCCCGTTCATTTCCCGGGCCTGACAGTGGAAGTGCCTGACAGTGGAGGTAGGTGCATGACAGTGGAGGTCTGCAGCCAGCATCTCTTGCACATGTCAGCATCGTCCTGTCCATCCCTCCCTGAGCAAACCAACATCTGCCTGCAGCACCATTGGACCTTTTAATATATATATATAATAGATGGTTACGTGTTTACATATGTTGTTTTTGTTTGCTTGTATACTGGAGTATAGTAACAAAGAATAATTTCCCCCTGGGATTATTAAAGTATTTCTGATTCTGATTAATAAACAGAAAAATTTCGCCATCAGTATCAATAAAACGCACCATGCAGACAACGTGATTGATTGGATTATGCTTAGAAACGTATGTAAACACACACTGAGGAGTTACTTTCTTGTTTTTTGAAGATTTGTGCAAGTCATCATTCAAAACTTTGAGTTAAGGATCACATCAGTCCTGTGTTTACCCTTCCCCCAACACACACACAAACAGTGATGTGATAGTTCTCACATAGACGCAGTCAAAGACCTACACATGATCTCTTGCTGTTAAATAGATGTTAGTCAAGGGTATGCATTTAATGTTACTGTCTAGGCTAATATCTATTTGCATACCAATAAAGTTTTTGAACACCATGCACATTGAGTTCGCAATCCCTCATTCTTGTACAGCAGTTTTATTTTTTGAATGTGTTTAGGAAAGATTGACCAATGTAGCTTTTTGTATTGATTTCAGTTAATTTTTCTTTGCTTGGACAGACTGTAGGTCCTGTAAGCTATTCCCTAAAATGGTGGTTTTGTCCTTCACAAGGTTACTGGTACTTTATACTTTTATACTTTAAGTATATTTTAGAGCCTGTACTATTCACTTTAACTTGAGTAAAAAAGTTGAGTCAATACTTAAACTTTTACTAGAGTCTTTTTAAACACAGGTAACTGTACTTGTACTTGAGTAAAGAACGTGTTTACTTTTGACACCTATGTAGTTAGCAAAGAAAAGAAAATATAATAGAATAATAAAAATGTTATCCACCACTGCAACAATGCAAAATAAGAGAATCAAATGTGGACTTGATTATCAGATCTCTGTCTTCTAAAGGTATAATAGTAAATTAATTAATTTCAGATTATGATATCGATTTGTTTTTGTCTTACTGAAACCTCAGTGTTAAGAAGAATGTGTTAGCTTTAATAAATTTACTCCCCCCACTGCTCACAAATACCGGTTGAGGAGGTGGAGTTAGATCCATATTTGATTCAATTCCATTCACTAATAAATTCTAAACTAAATTAGAATTCACTTTAAAGTCTTTACAGTTCTCTCTTTAAAGTTTTTCACATTAAACCTGGAAAACACTATAGCCAAATATTATATTATATTATTTTATTCTCAGTTTTATCACGTTTGGTCCTTAAAACAGATAAAGTAATTATTGTAGGTGATCTTAAAGTTACAATATGTATGATATTTACTGTATTACATACAATGTGTCATCAGAGAGTATGGAAACATGCTCCACTGAATCACAGGCTTCTTGACAAATTACTACAGATTCAGAGAGCCTGTTTTTTTTTGTTCAGTTGGTTTCCACCCAATTACTCTGTAAATCAAAAAATCGTCACCACCTGTCATTTTAATCTTACGAATACCGTAAGATTCTGTCTTGATAGAGAACTGCAGAGGTGCCCTTGAGCAAGGTACCGCACCCAGGAGACCATTCTGTATGGCTGCCCTTCACTCCACTATCTCTCTACATTTTATGTCTGTGTGGTTGTAGAAACATGAGAGAAAAAAACATTTTCCCATTGAGGGATCAATAAAGTATCTACCGTATTTTCACGACCATAAGGCGCACCATACGAAAAGGCGCAGTCTCAGTTATGTGTGCCATTACTGTATTTAACACACACATAGGGGGCACCGTACGAAAAGGCGCAGTCTACACACACATGTGGCGCACCGCCTTACAACAACACAGACACAAGCATACAAGTGTGCATATTTAAAAATAGAGCGGGAGCAAAACTGAGTTTGATTGTGCTTTATTTAAGTCTTTATTACAAAGTACTAACATTTTTTTAAGCACATTACCACAGCACACATTAGCACATTACCGGTAATCGTCATTAATCAAACCCATCGAAGTCCTCATCCTCCGTTTCTGAGTTAAACAGCTGCGCTAAATCAAATATGCCAGTTCCACTTTCTTCGCTGTCAGAGTCACTTTCCGTGCCGTGAGGCCCCTCGGAAATGATGCCGGCTTTTGCGAAAGCTCGAACAACAGTGCCAGTAGACACGTTAGCCCACGCATCTACAATCCATCTGCAAACTGTGGCGTAACTTGCCCGGCGCTGCCTGCCACTCTTTGTGAAACTGTGGTCTCCATCGGTCATCCATCGCTCCCACGCCGCTCGCAGCCTTACTTTGAACGGCCGGTTCACACCGATGTCCAGCGGTTGGAGTTCCTTTGTCAGACCTCCCGGAATAACAGCAAGTGCAGCGTTCATTTGTTTCACTTCTTTTTTCACATCGGCTGTGAGATGGGCACGTTGTTCTCAACACAGGTTTAACAACACACATAGGGCGCACTGCACTATAGGGCGCGCCGCACATTTTGAAAAAAATATAAGACGTTTATATGCGCCTTATGGTTGTGAAAATACGGTATCCTAGTATCTATCTACTCTGTACTTATATAGCACCTTTCTAGTCTTCTGACCACTCAAAGCACTTTTACACTATATATCTCATTTACCCATTCAAACACTGTTGACATTGGCTGCCATGTAAGGTGCCAACTGCTCATCAGTTTTAGGAGCTAAGCATTCACACACTGCTGGTGCAGCTCTTAGGGAGTTCAGTAGGGGTTCAGTATCTTCCTCAAGGACACTTCAACATGCAGACTGGAGAAGCCAGGGATCGAACCACCAATCATCTGATTAGCGGATGACCCGCTCCACTTTCTGAGCCAATTTCTTTCTCTTCTTTACTTCACTAACTGTTTGTTATGTTTGTTTATTCTATACCATCTGTATGGATGGAGTGTGCAATTTTATCAAACAATTTGTAAATAGTGTAAAGTTTTGTTAATATGTGATTCAAAATAAAGGAATCAAACCTGCTGAACTGATAATAAAGCCACTACCATTGACTAGTCTTATTACAGTCTCATTATTCCTAAATTCCAGCATTTGTTGTGTTGTCTGTGAAACACCCTGACTTTGCCCTACTGCATTGGTTGAATGAGAGCTGACTTATAAGTGAGCGGCTGTGGCTGTGTAAAGTTTTGTTAATATGTGATTCAAAATAAAGGAATCAAACCTGCTGAACTGATAATAAAGCCACTACCATTGACTAGTCTTATTACAGTCTCATTATTCCTAAATTCCAGCATTTGTTGTGTTGTCTGTGAAACACCCTGACAAAGGACCTTTGCCCTACTGCATTGGTTGAATGAGAGCTGACTTATAAGTGAGCGGCTGTGGCTTAGAGGTAGATCGGGTCATCCACAAATCAGATGATCGGCTAGTCTGCATACATACTGAACCCCAAATTGCTCGGTGTGTGAATGTGCATGAATTGTTAGCTCCTCAAACTGATGAGCAATTGGCATCTTGCATGACAGCTAATGCCATCAGTGTATGAATGTGTGTGATTGCGGCAATGAGATATGTACTGTAAAAGTGCTTTGAGTGGTCGGAAGACTAGAAAGGTGTTATACAGTTGAAACCAGAAGTTTACATACACTGTATAAAAAGACACATATGCTTTTTTTCTCACTGTCTGACATGAAATCAGACAATCACTTTTCCTGTTCTAGGTCCGCTTGGATTACCAAAATTATTTCTATTTGCTAAATGCCAGAATAATAAATGAAGGATTTTTTAAGACAATTTTTTAATACTTTCTTCAAAGTCAGAAGTTTACATACATTTCATTAGTATTTGGTACCATTGCATTTAAACTGTATGACTTGGGCCGAACGTTTTGGATATCCATTCACAAGCTTCTCACAATAGTTGGCAGGAATTTTGGCCCATTCCTCCTGACAGAACTGGAACCAAGTTTGTAGGCCGCCTTGCTCGCACATGCCTTTTCAGCTCTGCCCATAAATTTTCAATAGGATTGAGATCAGGGCTTTGTGATGGTCACAGCAAAACATTGACTTTGCTATCCTAATGCCACTTTGTAACCAGTTTAGCAGTATGCTTCGGGTCCTTGTCCATTTGGAAGACCCATTTGCGCCCAAGCTTTAACTTCCTGGCGGATGTCTTGAGATGTTGCTTCAGTATTTCCACATACTGTTCTTTCCTCATGATGCCATCTATTTTGTGAAGTGCACCAGTCCCTCCTGCAGCAAAACAACCCCACAACATGATGCTGCCACCCCCGTATTTCACAGTTGGGATGGTGTTCTCAGGCTTGCAAGCTTCCCTCTTTTCCCTCCAAACGTAACGATGGTCATTATGGCCAAACAGTTTGATTTTAGTTTAGTCAGACTACAGGACATGTCTCCAAAAATTAAGGTCTTTGTCCCTGTGTGCATTTGCAAACTGTAATCTGGCTTTTTTATGTTTCTTTTGGAGTAATGGCTTCTTCCTGGCAGAGTAGCCTTTCAGCCCATGTCGGTACAGTACTCGTTTCACTGTGGATAATGACACACTCTTGCCAGCTTCAGCCAACATCTTCACAAGGTCTTTTGCTTTTGTTCCTGGGTTGATGTGCACATTTCAGACCAAAGCACGTTCATCTCTGGGACACAGAACCAGTCTCCTTCCTGAGTGGTATGATGACTGGACATTCCCATGGTGTTTATACGTGCGTATAATTGTTTGAACAGATGAATGTGGCACCTTCAGGCATCTGGAAATTGCACCCAAGGATGAAACAGACTTGTGCAAGTCCACAATTCTCTTTCTGATATCTTGGCTGATTTCTATTGACTTTCCCATGATGTTACACAAAGAACCAGTGTGTTTCAGGTGTGCCTTAAAATACATCCACAGGTGTGTCTCTAATTAACTCAAATGTTGTCAATAAATCTATCAGAAGCTTCCAAACACATGACATCATCATCTGGGCTTTCCCAAATTGTTTAAAGGCATAGTAATCTTAGTGTACGTAAACTTCTGACTTTGAAGAAAGTAATAAAAAATTGTCTAAAAAATCCTTCTCGCATTATTCTGCCATTTAGCAAATAGAAATAATTTTTGTAATCCTAGCGGACCTAGAACAGCAGTTTTATTTGTCCAGATGTCAGTGGTGGGCATTAACAAAGCACATTTACTTGAGTGTTGTTATTTAATTTATATATTTTTTCAGTACTTTGCGTGTGTGTGTGTTTTTATATATATATAAATAAAATGTCAATGCTTAGGTTTTTATAAGCGTTTCTATCTGCTTTGTGTAGCAGAGTGGTTCATCAAGCAAGTTAGTGCATTCATTGGGTGGTTTCAGGGAGTTACAAGGGATTTTACAACTGCAATTGGCTAGAGCAAATTATTGAAATTTAAGTGATATATGCGTTCACATACAAATCACAAGTCAAAACAGTGCTAAATTTCTGAATTATATAAGGTATAAGTGGTAAAATGAAGAACCATTTGGGAGCCGAAAGAGCCGGCTCTTCTTGGTGAGCTGAGCCAAATGATCCGGCTCACTAAAAAGAGCCGGAACTCCCATCACTACCATTTATAAGTCTGTTAGTGTTATTAAGATTGTTTTCTTATTTGATCTGACCATTATGGCCATTCTTATGATGTGACACTCTTTTGCAATTTAAGCTTTTTTCAGTACAATGGAATTGCCCATTCTGTATTGTTGACACCTTACATGGCAACCGATGCCATGGGTGATGGGTGAATGAGATATGTAGTGCAAAAGTGCTTTGAGTGGTCTGGATACTAGAAAGGCGCTATAAGTACAGTCGATTTACCATTTATAGGTTTTTTACTAATTACCAACTGAACTAAAAATGGAAAGTTTACCCACAAATTAAATTGTTTAAATTGCCAGTATCAAGCAATTCTAAGAATATTGTTATTGGTGACACATAAAAACATAATAACTCCTTAGGCTTACCGTCTGCTGCATGTTCTTGTCTGTACTTGCTGGGGTGTCATATATATCTTGACCACTGGAGGGCCCCTTCACCACCATTGGAGGGGTGTCATACACCTGAACACAGAGAAGAAGGCAGACTTGTTTTCAGAGACACACACACACACAGAGTAAAGACGTGCTATATCAGATTGAATACAGCATACATGTGGTGGCTGTGGATCAGGAGAGCAGATTGTCCACTAATCAGATGATCAGTGGTTTGATCCAGTCAGCATATGTGTCCCAAATCGAATCCCCTCAATTGCTGTTGCCATTAGGCGTGTCAAAGTGTGTACAAATTCGATAAATATGATGAGTGGTCAGAACATTAGAAAGGCACTATATAAGAACAGTCCATTTACCATTTCTCATTTACATGGGGTACGCCTACACCTCCTACTATATTCAATCACTAGTTAGTCTGAGGTACACCTGCCTTTAGCCCACAGCCAGCTCATCCAAACACAGGCTTTCTACATGCTTCACCAACTTACATGTGCCTCCTCCACATAGGATGTGTTGATTGGGTTCAGGAGTTCCTCAATGTGCTCCTTTCTTGGGCTGGGCCAAGCCATGCTTCCCTTGAGTCGTTGCATGGTTTGCCAGAACTTCCTTGAGGCCAATCTCCATTGTCTCCCCAAACTCCTCCCATACCTAGGTTTTTACCTCAGCAACTACTGAAGCCTCAGCCCTTCTAAACACCCGGTACCTGTGTGCTGCCTCCAGAGACCTCTGAGCCAACCAAGCTAAAAAGCTTCTTTCTTCAGCCTGAAGGCCTCAGTAGGAAAATGATTTAATTGAATTCATATAGTTTTATATAAATAGTTTTCCTGTTTGTGTTGATGTTCCAGTCTAAACATTTCTGCACAGACATAAAAAGATGCCTTGTTATACTCTTTACCCACATGTTATACACAAGTATAACTATCTAGTGTACTGTGCTATGTAATAACTAGGTGTACAGTACCACACAGATACACTGTGATGTTACTGCACAAAAGAGCTATAAGGATGGTAAACAATGTAGATTTGTTTGCAAACACACCAGCACATTATTTTTAAAGTCAAATATCTTGAAGTTGGTGGAAATTGTAGAATGTATAAGGCAAAAAATTATTTTGTACAACCATAAATTATTTTGTACAACCATAAAGGGAATGTGGATTTCAATATGTAGGGTTAAACTCTGGAAATATTTGGACAAAGTACAAATATTTATATATATATATATATATATATATATATATATATATATATATATATATATATATAGGACTCCACAAATCAAAACAGAGGCAGTATAAATTGCACTAAAGAAGTTAAAAACCTGGGTTCAAATGTTAAAAATCGGTCAATCTCCTGCACTCAGTAAAAACATGTAAAAAAGTTCTCATTCAGACCACAGAAAGGGCACTCATTAAAAACTATGCACTCTAAAGAAGAAAATAATAAGAGATAATGTCATAAAAATCAGGGTTACACAGCTATTTAGATGTTTTAACTTATATGGTGTTTGTTCCTATTTATTACATGTCTTGAGGGCACTTCCCTTTATTGCTGTTTTCCTGAGACTGGCAGGGTAAGGTAACGTTCAGGTTAATGTATACAGTGGTCCCTCGTTTATTGCGGGTTATTTTTAGAACGTATCCCCCGCGATAAACGAGGGACCACTGTATACATTAACCTGTACGTTACCTTACCCTGCCAAATTCGCGAAGTAAGTTTTACAATTATTATACATGTTTTAAGCCCGTAAAACCCCTAACCACACACTTTTATACACCTTTTTACACGCATTTTGTACAGTACTCCCTTAAACAGGACGCAGAACACATGTGCGGTTCTCCCTTAGCCAATTTAGGACGCAGAACACAATGCACGTTCATACTGTACAGTACGCTGTAAAAAAAAGCATGTAAAAATTACACACAAAAAAATCTGCGAAACAGCGAGTCCGTGAAAAGTGAACCGCGATATAGCGAGGGACGACTGTAAATAGAGGGATTTCAGAACAGAATGAGGCCCAGGGACAGGTCAGAGAGGTGACATCTAGATTGGGGACATACTGGCTACTCATTAGGAAATATGTTGAAGAAAACTGTTTAGATGCTTTATATGCAAATTGTCTGTTAACAATTTACAGGGGTTGAGACAGCCCATCTTTAGGAAAATGTATAAGAACCTTAAAAGAGCCTTTTTCTCTGTAACCGCTTTAGTGTGTTGCACTGTGAAATGCTCCTCTTGTACAAGAACAATAAATTCAACTTAAACTTTGATGCTTTGAATCTGATCCTCCTTATTTAAGGGTTTTTCTTTAAAATTCCCATAACATCTGGTGCCCAACGTGGGGCACCAATATCTGTTCTCCTCTGGAAGCAACGGCACTGTAAAAAACCTGCAGGTATATTGACTGAAAACCGCCACGAGGTTCTTAAAACCCTGTTTTGGCGTAGGCCAGGACCAGCTGAGAGAGGAGGCAGTGACGGGGTCTGGGAAAACCAAAAGGTAAGTTGAATTTTGATTATTGGCCAGAGACCTCAGTTCAGTTGGGAACTTCAGCTGGGAACAGGGTGCCTCAGTCAGGGACTAGGGGGTAATGTCTTTGGAAAGACAATTGGAAAACTTGTTCCTTCAGGCCTGAGTAAACAAAAAGATGTCAGAGAAGTCAGGGACTTTGTCAGTATAGTGTTGCTTGTAAGCTAGATACTTAAGGTAATACTGGGAGACTGGGACACCAATAAATTTAAAAAAAAAAAAGCATACATAGTGTTTTTCTATATAAAAAACCCAAAATAAAAAATAAACCCTGCACTTTGGGAATAATAATAAGAGTAGTAAAATAATCTTATCATATGTAAATACGATTAAATTGAAGAAAAAAAAAAACTTAAAATGGGTAACTGTCACAGTCGTGAAATAGAACGATATAGTGGAGATGCCAAACGTATGGAAACATTAAATCCTGATAATGTTAAATATCTTAAGAGATGGCAGAAGAAGTATGATTTTGTAGGAAGATAGGATGTAAAGGAATGTGAGGAGTTAGTGAAAGCTATTAGTGAGAACGAGAAAAGGAAAGGTAAGTCAAGGAAAGAAGGACTGTTACAGGCCAAGTTGTGGCTGATAGAACCTAGGGCCAGACAAGCTGGTATTCAGAGAAAGAAAATAGAAGGATAGGAGAAAGTTGTTAAACGAGAAGAAAATGCAGGTGAACGGGAAGAAGCTCAACAGAGCAGTGAAAAACAAACTAGCATATATCCTGTCTTGTTTTCTGCCCGAGACCCTGCACCACCAACTGCTCCACCGCCTCCCTCCACTCACCCTACAACCCCTTCCTGAGGGTTAAGGACACTCCACGAAAGGGAGAGATGGCCCCCCGTTGGCAATCTCCCCTAAAGACACAACATGGTACAGTATACGGACGCAGCAGACATGCAAATGAGACAAAGAGTTGCAGAGGAATAAATTTAGATGACGATGATGAAAATAACACGACTTTTATCACACCCATGATTGAGCTACCAAACCCTAAAGCAGGCTTAAATGTGAATGGAGCAGTGCAG
Source organism: Larimichthys polyactis (assembly GCA_018985215.1). Classification (NCBI taxonomy): domain Eukaryota; kingdom Metazoa; phylum Chordata; class Actinopteri; family Sciaenidae; genus Larimichthys; species Larimichthys polyactis. The sequence continues at coordinate 1,444,932 of JAFMOB010000108.1, read as the reverse complement.
CCACTCACAGTGAGCGTATTTAGAGCATGGACAGACCAGGATGTTAGAGATGCAACAAAAACCATAACTCGTCCCGAAGAGGATGGCGAAGCTTTTAGTGAAGAGATGAATCAACTCTTCAAGAGTTTTGGTTTAAATACTATAGAAGTAGAAAGAGCAGTCAGAACAATAGCGTGGAGGTGGTGAGAACAGGAGAATGGACAATGACGTGTGCTACAACTGTCAAAGATTTGGACACTATGCGGGAAACTGCAGAGCCCGGGCAGGACAGGAGAGAAAAGGATTGCACCGCATGACTAACTCCTGAAGCAGGTTATGCAGACACACACACACACACACACACACACACACAGATAAATGACATTACAGACACAAGCACAGCAACAGTTGATGAGACAGAGGTAGATGAGATTCTATCATTACAGAAAGCTGAGATTCTACTATCACAGGAAGGAACTAAACCATGGATAAAATTAGGGGGGACTCACACCACACATTTCGTGTTCAAAAATGATAAATTCACAGTGGAAGGATTTTGGTGAGTTTATCTCAAAAATAAAAAAGATCAAACTATGAACGGACACAAGTTATTCGCACCTAAATTAAACGTGTATTGCACACTTATTTGAACTTGGTCACACAAGCGGTCAAATCAAATCAAATCAATTTTATTTGTATAGCCCAAAGCCACAAAATACATTTGCCTCAGAGGGCTTTACAATCTGTACAGGGAGTGACACCCTCTGTCCTTAGACCCTCGGTTCGAGTGAGGAAAAACTTGCCCACAAAAACCCTTTCAAGGCTGTACACCTCAGTGGAGAACCTAGTCTAGACTAAACCCTATCACCGATTGATACACTTTAACTGCTGAAGAAGAGTTAGAGCTAACCAATCTACCTCAGGTGTACCTCTGATGTGGGACTCATTAAAGGGGTACAATCAGTTAAAATAACTCCAAAAAGCTCTTATAGGCCGTATCAGAGACAGTATCGACTTAAACCAGAAGCTGAAGGAGGAATAGCACCAATAATACAGGATTTACTGAGTGCAGGAGTTATTAGAGAGTGTCCAAATGCAGCATGCAAAAATTCTTTTGTTTCCTCTGAAGAAAGCCGCCCCATCGAGAGGATGGAGGATGGTACAGGATTTGCAAGTAGTAAACAAAGCAATAATACCACATGCTCCCCCTGTACCAGACCCACACACTCTGTTAAATGAACTCAATCCAAAAGCTAAATATTTTACAGTGGTAGATTTAGCTAATGCATTTTTCTCTATACCACTTCACAAGGAAGATCAATTTTGGTTTTCATTTCAGTATAGAGGTAAAAAGTATACATTCACAAGACTCCCACAAGGATATTGTGAAAGTCCGACCATCTTCTCAATGGCAATGTCATCTAACTTAGCACAATTTACTCCCCCGAGAGGAAGGCAGCTATTATTGTACGTTGATGATATTTTGCTGGACTGCAAAACTGACACTGTTGCTCTATTAAAATATTTAGCAGAACAGGGCCACAAAGTAAGCAAAAATAAATTGCAACTATGGAAAGAAGTAATGAAATATCTAGGTTTCAATATCTCTCTTGAAGGTAAACATCTAGATGAAAATAGGAAAACTGCGATATTACATGCACCCAAACCACAGACAAAAAAACAAATGATGTTTTTTGGGAATGACTAACTTCTGTAGAGCATGGTTTGCGAATTATGCTGAAGTAACACATCCACTTCAAATGCTTATCTATGATCGACCCATGGCAGCTAATGATGTGATCACATGGACTCTGGAGGGAGAACATGCGTTTGTACAAGTAAAATAATTACTCGTGAGTTCAGGAGTTTTATCACTCCCAGATTATAAGAAACCATTTATACAAATGTGTGATGCTAGAAGTGGATTTATGACCAGTGTGCTAACCCAACCTTTTGGAGGAAAACTTAGACCCATAGCATACTATTCATCTAAATTAGATCAATAGCCAGAGCAATGCCGCAGTGTCTGCAAGCTGTACAGGCCGCAGCCTTAGCAATACAGAGTTCAGCTACAATTGTCTTGTTTCATCCATTAACACTGAAGGTGTTAATGGATGAAACAAGATGCTCTATTGACACAGTCAAAAATAGCCTTCATGTCTCCAGCTCGACATCTCAATATGACTATCCTACTCTCTCAGCCTCATCTAACTATTGAAAGGTGTACAATTTTAATCCCAGCAACGCTACTACCAAACGAAACAGAAGGCGCTAAACATGACTGTGTAGCTGAAACCACAGAAAAAGAGTTGCCAAGAGCGGATTTAACTGACGTGGTATTACAAAATCCGGATGTAGTGATGTTTGTGGATGGATCATGCAAAAAGAACCCAGATGGGACTAACAGTAGTGGTTATGCAGTGGTAACTATAGACAAAGTGTTAAAATCTAGAGCACTAGCACCCCACCTCTCACACCTCTTGCACTAACTGAAGCATGCAAATTAGAAGCAGGGAAGAGAATAACTGTCTATACTTATAGTGCATATGCATTTAAATACCTTACATGTTTTTGCACAACAGTGGAAAAGTAAAGGTATGATCACATCCACAGATAAATCGATTTTGCATACAACTCTGATTTTAGCCTTATTAAAAACTGTACAACTACCACTTCAGATAGCAGTATGTAAGTGTGCAGCCCACATGACAGGTACAGACTTGGTTTCACAAGGAAATCGTACAGCAGATGAGGAAGCAAAGATAGCTGCTGCTAGACAAGAATACCAAGACATATACACGGCTGAAGAGATCACACACATTGACCATGACATCTTAAAAGATATGCAACAAAGCTCACCTGAATCAGAAAAAGAGCGAAAAGGGGGGCGACAGTATCTGATAGCTAGAAAAATTTCTAAAGAAATTTTGAGCGTGCCTGACTCTAGGCTCCTTCGTCCCCATGCATTATTACTGACACTGCTCAGCAAATTCAGTACTAAAAAAGAAATTTTAAGACTGACGAGTGGGCTGTTGCTGGGGGTCTGTATTCAAAAAGCACACCTCAGTCATTTTTAACATGTTTATTTAGTTTATTTAGTTTAGCGAATGTGAGTGATACAACAATTTTTGCTACGTTTCTATGTATAAATCATGTCTGTAGTGGCTCATTTGAGGCCACGGTAGTCAAATACGTTTTATTTTTTCACAGATTTTTCTCCCTGCTCTTCACTCTAGCTGATGATGTCATCCACTCTAGCACAGACATTCCGCCACATACACACCCATTATAAACCCAGAAATTTGACTAAAAACCTGCTCAACTTTAAGCCTTGATAGTTTAAAAACGGTAAAAGCTGCCTGAAGATAAGGGAAGCATACCTACGTTTTAAAGTTTAAACAAAGTCTCTCGGTGAAAGTATGCCAGAGCAGTTCATTGTTGAAAATGTCTGTTGAAATGTATTTTTTTTCGGGTCGCAATAAATTCGCAATAAATTCACGAAAAACATGCCAAACTCTTAGAAAAGTCATAGAAATCGATTCCCGGCCGAGCCGGTCGTTTCGATACCCGTTTTGTGTATGTGCGACAAAAACTCTGGGAGGAGTAGCGTGACAAAAAAAAGGGCGTAAGAATAACTAGAAAAATTTCTAAAGAAATTTTGAGTGTGCCTGACTCTGGCCCCGTCGTCCCCATTCATTATTACTGACACTGCTCAGCAAATTCAATATTAATACAACAAGCTGTGTCATCATTGCCTTTTTATTGGGCTCTTATTTTGAAGGGACTCTTATTTTGAAAAACTTGTCCTGTGTGTGTCTGTGTGTGTGTGTGTGTGTGTGCATGTGTGCTTGTTCTGTGTGTGTGTGTGTGTGTGTGTGTCTGCCTGTCTGTCTGCCTGTGTGTGGTGTGTCTGTCTCTCTATCTATGTATTTGTGTTTGTGAGAGATGCATGCTTGATGTTGCCAAGCAACCAGGGTGAGCTGCAGGTCAGAGTAATTAGTCGCAGGTGCTGCATCCACTGTCTCTCCCACTGAGATGCACAGTATATGTCTGAATGATCCCCCTCGAAGGTGGCCAAAAACAACCTATAAGGTCTGCCTCAAACCAAAATCTGAAATGACCAGAAGAATGCTCGTCTTGTGGAGCATGTTCTTGCCAAGTTTCAGGTGAAAATTATATAAACTTTGGCCTCAAGAGTCAGAGCAAGCACAGGTGCTCCCTGCTTCTTCCAGAAAATTCTCTGCTCAAAATAACATGGGAGTACATGAGGCTTTAATGGGGAGTAGTCGATCAATTAACCTGTATGGAGCCAAAACTATAAAAAAGACAGCTTCAACAGTGTTATCACTGCGATCACCTCGAATTTTCCTACATTTGAGGGGATAATCATGTCTGTAGCTGGGCATTTGAGGCCACGGTAGTCAAATCCGTTTTATTTTTTCACTGATTTTTCTCTATGCTCCTCACTCTAGCTGATGATGTCATCCACTCTAGCACAAACATTCCGCCACATACACACCCATTATAAACCCAGAAATTTGACTAAAAACCTGCTCAACTTTGAGCCTTGATAGTTTAAAAACGGTAAAAGCTGTCGATGAGTGTAGTGAATCCCTGAAGATAAGGGAAGCATACCTAGGTTTTAAAGTTCAAACGAAGTCTCTCGGTGAAAGTATGCCAGAGCAATTCATTGTTGAAAATGTCAGTTGAAATGTTTTTTTTTTTCGGGCCTCCCCATTCATTCCCTATGGGAAATTATTCGCAATAAATTCGCGAAAAACATGTGAAACTCTTAGAAAAGACATAGCAATCGATTCCCGGCCGAGCCGGTCGTTTCGATACCCATTATGTGTATGTGCGACAAAAACCCTGGGAGGAGTAGCGTGACAGAAAAAGGGCGTAAGAATAATAATAACTAGAAAATTTCTAAAGAAATTTTGAGTGTGCGTGACTCTGGCCCCGTCGTCCCCATGCATTATTACTGACACTGCTCAGCAAATTCAGTGCTAGAAAAGAAATTTTGAGAGTGACGAGTGGGCTGTTGCTGGGGGTCTGTATCCAAAAAGCACACCTCAAATAGTCATTTTTAACATGTTCATTTAGACACAGGAGCAGCTAGCGCTTACATGCTAGCAATTAACATTAGCATTTTAGCATTAGCATGTTAACATTAGCATGTTACCATTAACATTTTAGCATTAGCATGTTAACACTGGTGCGCTAGCAGTTACCATTAGCATTTTACCATTAGCATGTCAACAATGATGCGCTAGCAGTTAGCATTAGCATTTCAACATTAGCATGTTAGCATTTTAGCATTAGCATGTTAACACTGATTCGCTAGCAGTCAACATTAGCATGTTAGCATTAACATGTTAGCATTAGCATGTTAACACTGATGCGCTAGCAGTTAGCATTAGCATTTTAACATTAGCATGTTAGCATTAATATGTTAACATTAGCATTTTAGCATGTTAACATTAGCATGTTAACATTAATATGTTAGCATTAGCATGTTAGCATTAGCATTGTTAACGCTGATGCGCTAGCAGTTAGCATTAGCATGTTAACATTACTATGTTAACATTAACATGTTAGCATGTTAGCATTAGCATGTTAACATTAGCATGTTAACGCTGATGCACTAGCAATTAACATTAGCATGTTAGCATTAGCATGTTAGTAATTAACATGTGTTTAATTCCGAGTGGCTAATGTTAATTAGCATTAGCATGTTAGCATTAGCATGATAACGCTGATGCGCTAGAAGTTAGCATTAGCATGTTACCATTAGCATGTTAGTAATCAACATGTATTTAATTCCTAGTGGCTAATGTTAATTAGCACTAATTTTAGCATTGGTCGCTAATGTTTGCAAAAAGCATGTCTTTCCAGCTTGCGCTAACGCTCTGCTGTCTCTGTCTGCCATTTTACACAGACGGGTTCAAATTAAGTGCCAAGAACTACTAAAATGGCCACCGCTTAGGTTCTGCTGGCCCCTCCCCCCTCTCCTCCTTCACGCAGGCTGAGGTTGCCAAGCAACCAGGACCAACTGTAATCAGTGGAGGAGTTACTGCACCTGTTAGAATGTCAGTTAGAGACTGAGAGAAAATGCTGAGAACTCCTCTCGAACAGGAAGGATTTCTGACCAAAACGTATTTCCAATCATTGAACCGACATAACTGGGGGCATCGCGTGCCCTTCCTGATCGTTTTACATATTCGTTTTGTGTCGATAAATGAAGAAATGTGCCCTCAGGAGCAAGAGAGAGAAACGTTACTTCTGCCTTCCCTCCAGAATATTTCCCTCCTTTTTTAACATGGGAGTATATGAGGCTGTTGGGGGGAGTAGTTGATCAATTAGCGCGTCAGGAGCCGAAACTATATGTCAGACAGCTTTGGCAGGCGAATGTGAGTGATACAACAAATTTGGCTACGTTTCTATGTAGAAATCGTGTCTGTAGTGGGGCATTTGAGTCCACGGTAGTCGAATCCGTTTTATTTTTTCACTGATTTTTCTCCCTGCTCCTCACTCTAGCTGATGATGTCACCCACTCTAGCACAAACATTCCGCCACATACACACCCATTATAAACCCAGAAATTTGACTAAAAACCTGCTCAACTTTGAGCCTTGATAGTTTAAAAATGGTAAAAGCTGTCGATGAGTGTAGTGAATCCCTGAAGATAAGGGAAGCATACCTGCGTTTTAAAGTTCAAACGAAGTCTCTCGGTGAAAGTATGCCAGAGCAGTTCATTGTTGAAAATTTCTGTTGAAATGTACTTTTTTCGGGCCTCCCTATTCATTCCTTAAGGGAAAATTTTCGCAATAAATTCACGAAAAACATGCGAAACTCTTAGAAAAGTCATAGCAATCGATTCCGGTTGTTTTGATACCTGTTTTGTGTATGTGCGACAAAAACTCTGGGAGGAGTAGCGTGACAAAAAAACGGCGTAAGAATAATAACTAGAAAAATTTCAAAAGAAATTTTGAGTGTGCCTGCCTCTGGCCCCGTCACCCCCATGCATTATTACTGACACTGCTCAGAAAATTCAGTATTAATACAACAAGCTGTGTCATCATTGCCTTTTTATTGGGCTCTTATTTTGAAGGGACTCTTATTTTGAAAAACTTGTCCTGTGTGTGTGTGTGTGTGTGTATGTGTGTGGGCGCGCGTGTGCATGTGTGCTTGTTCTGTGTGTGTGTGTGTGTATGCGCGCGTGTGCATGTGTGCTTGTTCTGTGTGTGTGTGTGTGTGTGTGCGTCTGCCTGTCTGTCTGCCTGTGTGTGGTGTGTCTGTCTCTCTATCTACGTGTTTGTGTTTGTGAGAGACAAGGATAAAATGGCGGACATTAAAAAGGTGGTCTTGATAGTCTGATATCATACAGAGACTTCAAAAAAGTTAGTCAAAGGCATGCTTGAGGTTGCCAAGCAACCAGGGTGAGCTGCAGGTCAGAGTAATTAGTCACAGGTGCTGCATGCACTGTCTGTCCCCCTGAGATGCACAGTATATGTCTGAATGATCCCCCTCAAAGGTGGCCAAAAAAAACCTATAAGGTATGCATCAAACCAAAATCTGAAATGACCAGAAGAATGCTCGTCTTGTGTATAATGTCTGTGCCAAGTTTCAGGCGAAAATTGTAAAAACTTTGGCCGTAGGAGTCAGAGAAAGCACACATGCTCTCTGCTCCTTCCAGAAAATTCCATGCTCCGAATAACATGGGAGTATATGAGGCTGTTGGGGGGAGTAGTTGATCAATTAGCGCGTCAGGAGCCAAAACTATATGTCAAGACAGCTTTGGCAGGCGAATGTGAGTGATACAACAAATTTGGCTACGTTTCTACTGTATGTAGAAATCGTGTCTGTAGTGGGGCATTTGAGTCCACGGTAGTCGAATCCGTTTTATTTTTTCACTGATTTTTTTCCCTGCTCCTCACTCTAGCTGATGATGTCACCCACTCTAGCACAAACATTCCGCCACATACACACCCATTATAAACCCAGAAATTTGACTAAAAACCTGCTCAACTTTGAGCCTTGATAGTTTAAAAATGGTAAAAGCTGTCGATGAGTGTAGTGAATCCCTGAAGATAAGGGAAGCATACCTGCGTTTTAAAGTTCAAACGAAGTCTCTCGGTGAAAGTATGCCAGAGCATCATTCATTGTTGAAAATGTCTGTTGAAATGTATTTTTTTTCGGGCCTCCCCATTCATTCCTTAAGGGAAATTCGCATAAAATTCGCAATAAATTCGCGAAAAACATGCGAAACTCTTAGAAAAGTCATAGCAATCGATTCTCGGCCGAGCCGGTCATTTGATACCTGTTTTGTGTATGTGCGACAAAAACTCTGGGAGGAGTAGCGTGACAAAAAAACGGCTTAAGAATAACTAGAACATTTCTAAAGAAATTTTGAGTGTGCGTGACTCTGGCCTGTCGTCCCCATGCATTATATACTGACACTGCTCAGCAAATTCAGTACTAGAAAAGAAATTTTGAGAGTGACGAGTGGGCTGTTGCTGGGGGTCTGTATCCAAAAAGCACACCTCAAATAGTCATTTTTAACATGTTTATTTAGACACAGGTGCAGCTAGCGCTTACATGCTAGCAATTAACATTAGCATGTTAGCATTAGCATTTTAACATTAGCATGTTAACACTGATGCGGTAGCAGTTAACATTAGCATGTTAGCATTAGCATGTTATCATTAATATGTTAGCATTAGGATGTTAACATTAGCATTGTTAACATTGATGCGCTAGCCGTTAACATTAGCATGTTAGCATTAGCATTTTAGCATTAGCATGTTAGGATTAACATGTTAACATTAATATGTTAACATTAGCATGTTACCCATTCATAGCACCCATTCATTTTTTGGCTTCGTTTTTCTGGATTTTTGGCAAAACCGTTTGCCGAAACTCTTAGAAAAGACATAGCAATCGATTCCCGGCCGAGCCGGTCGTTTTGATACCCGTTTTGTGTATGTGCGACAAAAACTCTGGGAGGAGTAGCGTGACAAAAAAAGGGTGGAAGAATAAGTTTAACTAGAAAACATTCTAAAGAAATTTTGAGTGTGCCTGACTCTGGCCCCGTCGTCCCCATACATTATTACTGACACTGCTCAGCAAATTCAGTACTAGAAAAGAAATGTTGAGAGTGACGAGAGGGCTGTTGCTGGGGGTCTGTATTCAAAAAGCACACCTCAAACAGTGATTTTTAACATGTTTATTTAGACACAGGAGCAGCTAGCGCTTACGTGCTAGCAATTAACATTAGCATTTTTAGCTAGCAGTTAGCATTAGCATGTTAACATTAGCATGTTAACGATGATGGACTAGCAGTTAGCATTAGCATGTTAGCATTAACATGTTGGCGCTGATGGGCTAGCAGATAGCATTAACATGTTCGCATTAGCATGTTAGCATTAACATGTTAACGCTGATGCGCTAGCAGTTAGCATTAGCATGTTAGCATTAACATGTTAACATTAGCATTTTAACATTAGCATGTTACCATTAACATGTTTACGCTGATGCTCTAGCAGTTAACATTAGCATGTTAGCATTAGCATGTTAGCATTAGCATTTCAATGTTAACATTGATGGGCTCGCTGTTAGCATTAGCATGTTAGCATTACCATGTTAACATTAGCATGTTAGCATTAGCATGTTAGCTTTAGCATGTTAGCGCTGATGGGCTAGCAGTTAACATTAGCATGTTAGCATTAGCATGTTAGCATTAGCATGTTAACGCTGATGCGCTAGCATGTTAGCATTAACATGTTACCATTAGCATGTTAGCATTGGCATTTTAACGCTGAAGCGCTAGCAGTTAGCATTAGTATTTTAGCTGTCTGAGCTGTCTGTGTGTGTTTGTTCTGTCTGTGTGTGTGTGTGTGTGTGTGTGTGTGTGTGTGTGTGTGTGTGTGTGTGTGTGTGTCTGCCTGTGTGTGGTTTGTCTGTCTCTCTATCTATGTGTTTGTGTTTGTGAGAGACACGGATAAAATGGCCGACATTAAAAATGTAGTCTTGATAGTCTGATATCATACACAGACTTCAAAAAAGTTAGTCAAAGGCATGCTTGAGGTTGCCAAGCAACCAGGGTGATCTGCAGGTCAGAGTAATTAGTCACAGGTGCTGCATGCACTGTCTGTCCCTCTGAGATGCACAGTATATGTCTGAATGATCCCCCTCGAAGGTGGCCAAAAAAAACCTATAAGGTATGCATCAAACCAAAATCTGAAATGACCAGAAGAATGCTCGTCTTGTGTATAATGTCTGTGCCAAGTTTCAGGCGAAAATTGTATAAACTTTGGCCGTAGGACTCAGAGAAAGCACAATTGCTCCCTGCTCCTTCCAGAAAATTCTATGCTCAAAATAACATGGGAGTATATGAGGCTTTGGTGGGGAGTAGTCGATCAATCAGCCTGTATGGAGGCAAAACTATATGTCTGACAGCTTTGGCAGGCGAATGTGAGTGATACAACAAATTTTGCTACGTTTCTATGTAGAAATCATGTCTGTAGCTGGGCATTTGAGGCCACGGTAGTCAAATCCGTTTTATTTTTTCACTGATCGTTCTCTCCACTCTCCACTCTAGCGATGACATCACTCACTCTAGCTCTGGAAAGTTCTCGCAATACACACCCATTCATTTTTTGGCTTCGTTTTTCTGGATTTTTGGCAAAACCGTTTGCCGAAACTCTTAGAAAAGACATAGCACACATGTCCCGGCCAGGCCGCTCGTTTCGATACCCGTTTTGTGTATGTGCGACAAAAACTCTGGGAGGAGTAGCGAACCAAAAAAAGGGCGTAAGAAAAAGTTTTTAAACTAGAAAAATTTCTAAAGAAATTTTGAGTGTGCCTGACTCTGGCCCCGTCGTCCCCATGCATTATTACTGACACTGCTCAGCAAATTCAGTATAAGCAGTTAGCATGTTAACATTAGCATGTTAGCATTGGCTTGTAAGCATTAGCATGTTAGCATTAGCATTTTGGCAATTAGCATTTTAGCATTAGCATGTTAACAGTGATACGCTAGCAGTTAACATTAGCATGTTAGCATTAGCATGTTAGCATTAGCATTTTAGCATTAGCATGTTAGCATTAGCATGTTAACAATGATACGCTAGCAGTTAGCATTAGCATGTTAGCATTAGCATGTTATCATTATCATGTTAACAGTGATGCGCTAGCAGTTAGCATTAGCATGTTAACATTAGCATGTTAGCATTAGCATGTTAGCATTAGCGTGTTAGCATTAGCATGATAACGCTGATGCGCTAGCAGTTAGCATTAGCGTGTTAACATTAACATGTTAGTAATCAAGATGTATTTAATTCCTAGTGGCTAATGTTAATTAGCACAAATTTTAGCATTGGTCGCTAATGTTAGCAAATGTTTGCAAATAGCATGTCTTTACAGCTTGCGCTAACGCTCTGCTGTCTCTGTCTGCCATTTTACACAGACAGGTTCAAATTAAGTGCCAAGAACTACTAAAATGGCCGCCGCTCAGGTTCTGCTGGCCCCTCCCCCCTCTCCTCCTAGGAATTAAATACATGTGTGCTTGTTCTGTGTGTGTGTGTGTCTGCCTGTCTGTCTATGTGTTTGTGTTTGTGAGAGATGCATGCTTGATGTTGCCAAGCAACCAGGGTGAGCTGCAGGTCAGAGTAATTAGTCACAGGTGCTGCATGCAGCCTCTGTCCCACTGAGATGCACAGTATATGTCTGAATGATCCCCCTCGAAGGTGGCCAAAAAAAACCTATAATCAAACCAAAATCTGAAATGACCAGAAGAATGCTCGTCTTGTGTATAATGTCTGTGCCAAGTTTCAGGCGAAAATTGTATAAACTTTGGCCGTAGGACTCAGAGAAAGCACAATTGCTCCCTGCGTCTTCTAGAAAATTCTCGGCTCAAAATAAGATGGGAGTGAATGAGGCTGTGGAGGGAGGTACTCGATCAATCAGCCTGTATGGAGCCAAAACTATATGTCTGACAGCTTCAACAGTGTTATCACTGCGATCACCTCGAATTTTCCTACATTTTAAGGGGATAATCGTGTCTGTAGCTGGGCATTTGAGGCCAGGGTAGTGAAATCCGTTTTATTTTTTCACTGATTGCTCTCTCCCCTCTCCACTCTAGCGATGAAGTGATACAATGTTGTGTAACACTGTAGAAAGTCAGATGAAAAGGTAGAATTGTAGGGTGTAATAGTAATAGGACAAGATCTTGGTGAACTGTGTAGTTTGACTGAACTCTGTAGTAGAAGGAGAGGTAGTTTAAATTGTAGGTCTGTATATAGATTTGAAGTTTGTATAATGTATTTGAAATGGTAAAATATTTGTAGAAAAAGTTTAATAATTTGTAGAATATTAATAGTAGAATTATCAGCTTTTTAAATTACAATTAATAGTAGAATTATCAACTTTTTAAAGCTGCTAAAGTGCTAAAAGTGCCAAAAGTGCTAAAAGTGCCAAAAGTGTGGTATCTAGTGGTGTAGTAGCAGGTTGCAAGCCCATACACTTGCTCCCACTCAGTCCAAGTGAGATTGGATTAAGTACAGTCTACTTTTTATAGGTATTTATGGTAGGTTTGTTTGTTTGTTTTGCATATGTATGCAATGTTGTTAAAGCTCTCCTTAAGCAACTGTGAAATACTGTTGAAGCAAAATTACAATTTTCTATGCAAACAGTCTTATTAGAATCAGGTATGGTCAGGTGATAAATCAAACTGAATCACATCCACTGTATTATATGAGTGTACTGACTGAACACCTAGTCAATAAGACATCAGACATATCAGACATACACGCACACCACAAGTCTGACCTGTGTGTTGTACTGCTGGCGAGTGGGTGGCACGTCATATATATCCTGCTGGGTTAGAGGCTGATGTCTTGGCGGGATGTCATATTCGTCCTGCTCTGGTTTCACTGTGTCGTACATGTACACCTGTCCAACCCGAGTAGGAACCACCACCTGCACACAGAAACAAGAGTGGAGAGGCAGGGGACAGTCAGGAATTACATAATCATTCTGGAAAAGGAAGTGAATGGTTAGCAACACTACTAAAAACTAGAAACATTTCAAAAGAAATTTTGAGTGTGCCTGACTCTGGCACCGTCACCCCCATAGATTATTACTGACACTGCTCAGCAAATTCAATATTAATACAACAAGCTATGTCATCATTGCCTTTTTAATGTGCGTTTGAAGGGACTCTTATTTTGAAAGACTTTTGTCTTGTGTTTGTTTGTGTGTGTGTGTGCATGCATGCTTTAGTGGTCTTGTGTCTGTTAATGAGAGTTTTACAAAGTCTTATTTTGAAGGGACTTTTATTTTGAAATACTTTTGTATTGTCTGTGTGTGTCTGTGCATGTGTGCATGTGTGTTTGTCTTGTCTGTCTGTGTGTGTGTGTGTGTGTGTGTGTGTGTGTGTGTGTGCTTGTCTGTCTGTCTCTCATCTATGTGTCTGTGTCTGCGAACGAGAAGGATAAAATGGCCGACATTAAAAATGTAGTTTTGATATTCATTGATATCATACAGAGACTACAATAACGTTAGTCAAAGGCAGGCTTGAGGTTACCAAGCAACCAGGGTAAGCTGCAGGCCAGAGTAATTAGGCACGAGGGTTGTGAGCGATAAACCGATGCGACCGGATAGTTTAACAAGGCAGAGATACGGCTGCGTCAGGTATCCTGACACTTGGAATGGGTTGGCGGCTTCACACAGTTTTGGGAAAATCCACCAGGCCCTTTCGCAGCGCGTTGCGTGACCGTGGCATATTTGGTCCGTCCTGCACGCAACTTCAAACCCCACCAGGAGCGTTTCAGAAGTGAGCATTTAGCCCGCCAGACTTTGTTTACTTGCTCAGATTTGGCCATTTTCCCGGTATATGTTCTTCTAAACATGCTTCTACGTGTGTAAATATGCTACGAAGTGAATCAATTAAACTTTTGTCTGTTTTTACGACCGGCAGTTTACGCAGGGTATTTTATTTTGAAAATCCACCAGGTTCTCTCCAACAAATGATGTTGATTCAGTCAGACTTTTTTTGGCCCATGTCTAAAAATAAATACATTGATGTGATTTTGTTGTTCTTTTAAAAAAAAATGTTTTTGCCAGCGCCATGAAGCAACAATGCTTGGGGATTTGTGGTCTTTTACATATTTGAAAAGAAAATATTGTACTGTACTGTAAGATCACTTTCATAGAATTGGATTCTTTATTTTATAAAATATCTACAATAAATATTACCCGTAGAATCAAATCGTATTGTATCGTTCTTACACTGTATCGATTCGTATCGAATTGGTCTGAAATAAAAGTATATCATTTTTTAATCATATTGAAACCTGTGTACCAAGATGCATATTGAATCGTTTATCACAGAGAGATGTGCAACCCCTCGTAGATGGCCAAAAATGCCAAAAAGGTGTGCCGCAAACCAAAAGCCGAAATGACCATGAGCATCCTCATCTCGTGGACAATTTCCTTTCCGATTTCCAGGTGAAAATTGTATAAACTTTGGTCTCGGGAGTTAGAGAAAGAACAGGCACTCCCTGCTCCTTTTGTAAATGTCTCTTCTCAAATGAACATGGGAGTAGATTGGGCAGTAGATGCGTGTTGCTGGCGAATCTTTGTGTCTGACCCCAAAACTATAAAACTGACAGCTTCAGCAGTGTTATCATTGCGACCACTTCGAATTTTCGACAAATTTTTTTCTCCCTCTCCACTCTAGCTCTCAAACAATCTTCCAGTACACACCCATTCATTTTTTTGGTGTGGTTTGGGCGATTTATCGGCAAACCGTTTGGCGAAATGCTTAGAAAAGTCATTTTGATACCCGTTTTGTGTATGTGCGACAAAAACTCTGGGAGGAGTAGCGAACCGAAAAAAACATGGAAGGAACTGAAGACGAGCTAGAAAAATTTCTAAAGAAACTTTGAGTGTGCCTGACTCTGGCCCTGTCGTCCCCATACATTATTACTGACACCTCAGAAAATTCAGTACTAGAAAATTCCCGCAGAAATTTTGAGATTGACGAGAAGGCTGTTGCCAGGGGTCTGTATTAAAAAAGCACACCTCAAATAGTCATTTTTAACATGTTTATTTAGACACAGGAGCAGCTAGCGCTTACACGCTGACAATTAACATTAGCATGTTAACAATTAATGTTATCTTTAGCATGCTAGCATTAGCATGTTGGCGCTGATGCGCTAGCAATTAACATTAGTATTTTACCATTACCATGTTAGCATTAACAATTAACATTAACCTGTTAACATTAGGACGTTAGCGCTGATACGCTAGTAATTAACATTACCATGTTAGCATTTCCATGTTAGCATTAGCATGTTAGCGGTGATGCGTTAGCAATTAACATTAGCATGTTAGCATTAACATGTTAGCATTACCATTTTAACATTACCATGTTAATAATGTAGTTATTAGATTAGATTAGATTCAACTTTATTGTCATTACACACGTACAAGTACAGGGTAACAAAATGCAGTTAGCATCTAACCAGAAGTGCAAACAAGCAGTAGAATATGAAGTGAGTATATGCAGAGTATTAATGTATATATATATGTGATGTATGAATTTTTACAGTATATACAGTGTTATGTACAAGTAGTGCAAAAAAAGTGCAACAAGTATACCAAGTGCAACAGATGTATTGTACAGAATGTGCAAGTGTGTTGTACAGATTTTTACAGTATTTACAAATGGTACAAAATACAGACAGTAGTGCATATACTGTATAGTAGGGCGGGGGTTAGCGTGGGGTGGAGTTCAATAGAGACACAGCTCTGGGGAAGAAGCTGTTCCTCAGTCTGCTGGTCTTAGACCGGAGGCTCCTGAGGCACCTGCCGGAGGGCAAGAGGGCAAACAGTTTATGGGCGGGGTGGGAGGGGTCTTTCTGGATGTTGTGAGCTCTACGCAGACAGCGCTTCCTCTGGATGTCCTCAATGGTTGGGAGACGAGTTCCTGTGATGCGTTGGGCAGTTTTCACTACCCGCTGCAGTGCCTTGCGCTCTGCGACTGTGCAGTTCCCATACCACACTGTAACACAGTTGGTCAGGATGCACTCGATTGCACAGCGGTAGAAGTTCACCATGACAGCTGAGGACAGGTGGTGTTTCCTTAGTGCTCTCAAGAAAAAGAATAAAGGTGAGCTTTCTTGACCAGGCCGGAGGTGTTGGTGGTCCAGGACAGGTCCTCCGAGACGTGGGTCCCCAGGAACTTGTAGCTGGAGACACGCTCAACGGCCCTCCCGTCGATGTGAATGGGGTCGTGTGTGCCTCCCCTCTTCCTCCTGAAGTCCACGATAAGCTCCTTGGTCTTTGTGGCGTTAAGGAGCAGGTTATTGTCAGTGCACCACATGGCCAGGTGCTGTACTTCCTCCCTGTAGGCTGCCTCATCGCTGTTGGTGATGAGGCCAATCACCGTGGTGTCATCAGCAAACTTAATGATGGAGTTGGATCCATACACCGGCTTGCAGTCATGGGTGAAGAGGGAGTAGAGGAATGGGCTGAGCACACAACCCTGTGGTACACCTGTGTTGAGTGTGATGGTGGTGGAGCAGGAGTGGGCTGACCTAACATGCTGTGGTCTGTTGGTCAGAAAGTCCATAATCGAGTGGCAGAAGGAGGTGTTGATGCCCAGCTCTCCAAGTTTGGTGATCAGCTCGGAGGGGATGACGGTGTTAAATGCAGAGCTGAAGTCAACAAACAGCATATGCGCTCATGTGTTGTTGTTGTCCAGGTGTGTGAGCACAGAGTGCAGCGCTAAGGAAACAGCATCGTTTATGCTCCTATTGCTGCGGTAGGCAAACTGGTGAGGGTCCAGTGTGGGTGGAAGGTTGGTTTTCAGGTGTGCCAGGACCAGTCGCTCGAAGCACCTCATAGCAATGGGTGTGAGTGCTACGGTGCGATAGTCATTCAGGCACTTCGGGCTGGAGTTCTTCGGCACCGGTGGATTTGAAGCATGCCGGAACAGCTGCTTGAGCAAGGGACAGGTTGAAAATGTCCGTAAAAACTCCTGCGAGCTGCTCAGCGCATGCTCTGAGCACGCGGCCAGGGATGCCGTCTGGGCCAGCAGCCTTGCGCGCGTTGATCCAGCTCAGTGCGGTGAGGAAGTCTGATGGGGTGAGTGATAGGGGTTGGTGGTTTGCAGATGGTGTGATAATGGTAGCAGTCTCTTTGTTGTTTCTGTCGAAACGAGCATAGAAGTCATTCAGCTCGTTCAGGAAGGAGACGTCTGTGGATGGCGGAGTGAAGCCCCGCCATCCACAGACATTTGATTTGAAGTCGCTGATGACCCGAATGCCCTGCCACATGCGCCGGGGGTCGGAGTTGTTGAAGTGTTCCTCAACCCTCTGCTTGTAGCGGTGCTTGGCTTTTTTGATGCCCCTCTTCAAGTCAGCCCTGGATAAACTGTAGGCCTGTTCGTCACCAGATCTGAAGGCGGTGTTGCGAGCCTTCAGCAGGAGCCGCACCCCCCTGTTCATCCACAGCTTTTGATTTGGGTACGTGGTGATCCGTTTCTGTGTCGTGACACTGTCAGTGGTGGTGTTGATATAGTCCAGTACAGAGGAGGTGAAGGTATCAATGTCCGTATAAGAGCCACAGGTAGCCTGAGAAGCAAACACACTCCAGTCAGTGTGTTGGATTCTGTCCTGGACTGCAGCGGCGACTCCTGCAGGCCACACCTTGATGGTCTTTGTTGATGGCTTCTCACGTTGGATGAGTGGTGAGTACATGGGGATGAGGAACAAAGAAACATGGTCTGACTGTCCCAGGTGGGGGAGGGGGGTCGCGGTGTAGGCTCCGACTATGTTTGTGTAAACATGATCCAGAGTTTTGTTTCCTCTTGTGTTGCAGTGAACGTGTTGATGGAATTTAGGGAGCACTGACTTTAAGTTTGAGTGATTAAAATCACCTGCAACTATAAATGCAGCCTCCGGGTGAGCAGTCTGTTGATCGCTAATGGCTGAGTACAGGTCTTTCATGGCCAGCCTTGCATTAGCATCCAGGGGAATATAGGCTGCAGTAACAATGGTGGATGTGAACTCCCGGGGCAGATAGAACGGTCTGCATCTAACCATGATGAATTCAAGGTCAGCTGAACAGTGCTTTCCGATGATAACAGAGTCCGTACAACAAGCCTTGTTAATAAAGATGCACAGACCTCTGCCTCTGGTCTTACCGGTATCATCAGCTGATCTGTCCGCACGGAGTGTGTAGCGCCCGGCTAGCTGGATAGCATCGTCGGGTACACGGCTGTTCAGCCATGTTTCGTTGAAAATAAAGATGTTACAGTCCAAAAGTCTCTTACTGTTGGTGATACGAAGTCTTATATCATCCATTTTGTTCACCAATGACCGCACATTAGCAAGGAAGATGCTGGGTAAGGAGAGCCGGTGTGGTGTCGACTTTAGCCTAGCTCTCCTTCCTCCGTGCTTCCCCTGTCTGATGATCTGATGATTTCTGGCGCGAGTCGGAAGGTGGTCGTAATGGTGACCCGGTGGTGAAAATTAATGTCCAACAGCTCCTCCTGGGTGTAAGATGTTAGTGAGAGGCTGTTCTGAACGAGCAGACCCGAGAGTAGCAGGAAGAATACTACAATTTTGCAGATTCTGGAGAGACACTGGGCTCCGCGCCGCGCCGCCGTCGCCATGACAGTTGATGCCAGTTGACAGTTTTCATAAGAAGATGTTAGCATTAGCATGTTAACGTTGATGCGCTAGCAATTAACATTAGCATGTTAACATTAACATGTCAACATTAACATGTTAGCGCTGATGCGCTAGCAATTAATATTAGCATGTTAACATTAGCATGTTAGCGCTGATGCGCTAGCAATTATCATTAGCATGTTAGCATTAACATGTTATCATTAACATGTTAGCGCTGATGCGCTAGCAATTAACATTAGCATGTTAGCATTAACATGTTAGCATTAGCATGTTATCATTAACATTTTAACGTTGATGTGCTAGCAATTAACATTAGCATGTCAGCATTACTATGTTAGCATTAGCATGTTAACACTGATGCGCTAGCAATTAACATTAGCATTATCAGCATTTGCATGTTAGCAGTAGCAATTAACATTGGCATGTTATGATAAGCATGTTTGCGCTGATGCGCTAGCAAATAACATTAGCATGTTAACGCTGATGCACTGACACGCTAGCAATTAACATTAGCATGTTAACATTAGCATGTTAATGCTGATGCACTGACGTGCTATCAATTAACATTAACATGTAGCATTAGCATGTTAACATTAGCATTTATTTAATTCCTAGTGGTTAATGTTAATTAGCACTAATTTTAGCATTGGTCGCTAATGTTTGCAAATCGCATGTCTTTACAGCTTGCGCTAATGCTCTGCTGTCTCTGTCTGCCATTTTACACAGACAGGTTCAAATTAAGTGCCAAGAACTACTAAAATGGCCACTCGGCTTCTGTCTGCTGGCCCCTCCCCCCTCTCCTCCTTCACGCAGGCTGAGGTTGCTAAGCAACCAGGACCAACTGTAATCAGGGGAGAAGTTACTGCACCTGTTAGAATGTCACTTGGAGACTAAGAGAAAATGCTGAGAACTCGAACAGGAAGGATTTCTGACCAAACCGTAATTCCAATCATTGAACCGGCTTAACCTGAGGCAGGATAGAATAGAATATCTTTATTTGTCATTGTCACATGTACAACGAAATTAAAAGTGCCATCCAGTCAGTGCAAAAGATGGGACCTTCCTGATCGTCTACATATTCGTTTTGTGTCGATAAATGAAGAAATGTGCCCTCAGGAGCAAGAGAGGGAAAAGTTACTTCTGCCTTCCTCCAGAAAATTCCCCTCCTTTTTTAACATGGGAGTCTATGAGGCTGTTGGGGGGAGTAGTCGATCAATGAGCGCGTACGGAGCCAAAACTATGTCTGACAGCTTTGGCAGGCGAATGTGAGTGAGACGACAAATTTTGCTACGTTTCTATGTATAAATCGTGTCTGTAGTGGCTCATTTGAGGCCACGGTAGTCAAATACGTCACTCACTCTAGCTCTGGAAAGTTCTCGCAATACACACCCATTCATTTTTTGGCTTCGTTTTTGGCGATTTTTGACAGAACTGTTTGCTGAAACTTTTAGAAAAGTCATAGAACACATGTCCCGGCCGAGCCGCACGTTTTGATACCCGTTTTGTGTATGTGCGACAAAAACTCTGGGAGGAGTAGCGAACCAAAAAAAGGCATAAGAATAACTAGAAAAATTTCTAAAGAAATTTTGAGTGTGTCTGACTCTGGCCCCGTCGTCCCCATGCATTATTACTGACACTGCTCATCAAATTCAGTACTAGAAAAGACATTTTGAGAGTGACGAGTGGGCTGTTGCTGGGGGTCTGTATTCAAAAAGCACACCTCAAATAGTCATTTTTAACATGTTTGTTTAGACACAGGAGCAGCTAGCGCTTACATGCTAGCAATTAGCATTAGCATTTTTAGCTAGCAGTTAGCATGTTAACATTAGCATTTTAGCATTAGCATGTTAACGATGATGGACTAGCAGTTAACATTAGCATGTTAACATTAGCATGTTAGCGCTGATGGTCTAGCAGTTAACATTAGCATTTTAGCATTAGCATGTTAACACTGATGCGCTAGCAGTTACCATTAGCATGTTAGCATTAGCATGTTAGCATTAGCATGTTAACGCTGATGCTCTAGCAGTTAGCATTAACATGTTAACATTAGCATGTTATCATTAGCATGTTAGCATTAACATGTTAGCATTAACATGATAACGCTGATGCGCTAGCAGTTAACATTACATGTTAACGTTAGCATGTTAACATTATCATGTTAGCATTAACAAGTTAGCATTAACATGTTATCATTAGCATTTTAACATTGATGCGCTAGCAGTTACCATTAGCATGTTATCATTAGCATGTTAGCATTAGCATGTTAACGCTGATGCGCTAGCAGTTACCATTAGCATGTTAGCATTACCATTAACATGTTATCATTAGCATTTTAACAGTGATGTGCTAGCAGTTAGCATTAGCATGTTAGCATTAGCATGTTAACATTAGCATTGTTAACACTGATGCGCTAGCAGTTACCATGTTAACATTAATATGTTAACATTAGCATGTTAGCATTAGCATTTTAACATTGATGCGCTAGCAGTTAGCATTAGCATGTTAGCATTAACATGTTACAATTAACATGTTAACGCTGATGCGCTAACAGTTAACATTAGCATGTTAGCAGTAGCATGTTAACATTAGCATTTGTTAACATTAACATGTTAGCAATTAACATGTGTTTATTTCCGAGTGGCTAATGTTAATTAGCATTAACATGTTAGCATTAGCATTATAACGCTGATGCGCTAGCAGTTGACATTAGCATGTTAGCATTAGCATGTCAGTAATCAACATGTATTTAATTCCTAGTGGCTAATGTTAATTAGCACAAATTTTAGCATTGGCCGCTAATGTTTGCAAATAGCATGTCTTTACAGCTTGCGCTAACGCTCTGCTGTCTCTGTCTGCCATTTTACACAGATTCAAATTAAGTGCCAAGAACTACTAAAATGGCCACTCGGCTTCTGTCTGCTGGCCCCTCCCCCCTCTCCTCCTTCTCAGGCTGAGGTTGCTAAACAACCAGGACCAACTGTAATTAGTGGAGGAGTTACTGCACCTGTTAGAATGTCACTTAGAGACTGAGAGAAAATGCTGGGAACCTCCTCTCGAAAAGGAAGGATTTCTGACCAAAACCGTAATTTCAATCATTGAACCGGCTTAACCTGAGGCACGATGAGACCTTCCTGATCGTTTTACATATTCATTTTGTGTCGATAAATGAAGAAATGTGCCCGTAGGAGCAAGAGAGAGAAACGTTGCTTCTGCTTTTCTTCCGAAAATTTCCTGCTTTTTTAAAATGGGAGTATATGAGGCTTTGGTGGGGAGTAGTCGATCAATTAGGGCGTCAGGAGCCAAAACTATATGCCTGACAGCTTTGGCAGGCGAATGTGAGTGATACAACAAATTTTTGCTTCGTTTCTATGTAGAAATCGTGTCTGTAGTGGCGCATTTGAGGCCACGGTAGTCAAATCCGTTTTATTTTTTCACTGATCGCTCTCTCCCCTCTCCACTCTAGCGATGACATCACTCACTCTAGCTCTGGAAAGTTCTCGCATTACACACCCATTCATTTTTTGGCTTCGTTTTTCTGGATTTTTGGCAAAACCGTTTGCCGAAACTCTTAGAAAAGACATAGCAATCGATTCCCGGCCTCCTCCTGGGAGGAGTAGCGCGACAAAAAAAGGGCGGAAGTAGTTAAACTTATTGTTTAACTAGAAAACTGCATTTCCTGTGGAAAGTGCGGTGTGGGTGCCCTCTGCTGCTGCCGGCCCCAGAGGCCCACCTGCTGACCTTTTTCTGCATGTCTTTTCCCTGTCTCACTCTCTCTCTCCCTCACATTCCTGTCGCTCTTCAGCTGTGTCTATACTATAAAGCTTGAAAAGGCCATAAGGGATATATCTTAAAAATGTTGAAATTGGTTGAAAAGAGTAGAATAGTATGAAGTGATACAATGTTGTGTAACACTGTAGAAAGTCAGATGAAAAGGTAGAATTGTAGAGAGTAATAGTAGTAGTACAAGATCTTGGTGAACTGTGTAGTTTGACTGAACTCTGTAGTAGAAGGAGAAGTAGTTTAAATTGTAGGTCTGTATATAGATTTGAAGTTTGTATAATGTATTTGAAATGGTAAAATATTTGTAGAAAAAGTTTAATAATTTGTAGAATATTAATAGTAGAATTTAGTAAAATAATAGTACAAGATCTTGGTGAACTGTGTAGTTTAACTGAGGTCTGTAGTAAAGGAGAAGTAGTTTAAAGTGTAGAAGGATTGTAGAGACTGTCCTGAGACTGACCTGTCCAGGTGTGCAGCTCAGCCTGTATTGAAAGTAGATCAGCAGATTTTTATTGTTTGAACACAATGATGTCGATCTGTTTACTGAGCGTCTGTTCAGTGTCTCTGTGTGTGTGTGCGTGTGTCTGTGTGTGTGTCTGTCTGTGTGTCTGTGTTACTGTGTGTGTGTGCATGCTTGTGTCTGTAGAAATGTTCTAAATGAGTTGAATCTAAAAAAAAAAGTTGAATAAAAGTGTAATAGTACAAGATCCTGTTGAAATGTGTTGAATTAGTGCCAAGAACTACTAAAATGGCTGCCCCTCGGCTTCTAGTGGCCCCTCCCCCCTCTCTTACTTCAAGCAGCCTGAGGTTGCCAAGCAACCAGGACCAACTGTAATCAGGGGAGAAGTTTGCACCTGTTAGAATGTCAGTTAGAGACTGAGAGAAAATGCTGAGACCTCCTCTCGAACAGGAAGGACTTCTGACCAAAATCGTAATTCCAATCATTGAACCGGCTTAACCTGAGGCACGATGAGACCTTCCTGATCGTTTTACATATTCGTTTTGTGTCGATAAATGAAGAAATGTGCCCGTAGGAGCAAGAGAGAGAAACGTTGCTTCTGCTTTTCTTCAGAAAATTTCCTGCTTTTTTAAAATGGGAGTATATGAGGCTTTGGTGGGGAGTAGTCGATCAATTAGGGCGTCAGGAGCCAAAACTATATGTCTGACAGCTTTGGCAGGCGAATGTGAGTGATACAACAAATTTTTGCTACGTTTCTATGTAGAAATCGTGTCTGTAGTGGGGCATTTGAGGCCAGGGTAGTCGAATCCGTTTTATTTTTTCACTGATTTTTCTCCCTGCTCCTCACTCGCTGATGATGTCACCCACTCTAGCACAAACATTCCACCACATACACACCCATTATAAACCCAGAAATTTGACTAAAAACCTGCTCAAATTTGAGCCTTGATAGTATTAAAACGGTAAAAGATTTTGAAAAAGTTAAATACGAGTTTAATATTGAAGAATTTGTGTACAATTTGAAATTTGAATGAAGTCTGTAGTAGTAGTAGAACTTGTTGAAATTGTATAATGTTTGTAGAAGTTTTGTAGAATGATTTGAAGTTTGTATAATGCATTTTAAATAGGAAAATATTTGGAGAAAAAGTTGAATAATTTGTAGAATATTAATAGTAGAATTGAGAAAAGTAATAGCAGCTGTGGCATGAATGAGCTGAATCTAGTGGTATAATTTTTATTTTTGTGGGACAAAATTTGTAGGAGTAGTAGTGGGACAAAAAACGTACGGAAGAAGAAAAATAATAACTAGAAAACTGCATTTCCTGCGGAAAGTGCGGTGTGGGTGCCCTCTGCTGCCGCCGGCCCCAGAGGCCCACCTGCTGACCTTTTTCTGCATGTCTTTTCCCTGTCTCTTTCACTCTCTCTCTCCCTCACATTCCTGTCGCTCTTCAGCTGTCTCTATACTATAAAGCTTGAAAAGGCAATAAGGGATATATCTTAAAAATGTTGAAATTGGTTGAAAAGAGTAGAATAGTATGAAGTGATACAATGTTGTGTAACACTGTAGAAATTCAGATGAAAAGGTAGAATTGTAGAGAATAATAGTAATAGTACAAGATCTTGGTGAACTGTGTAGTTTGACTGAACTCTGTAGTAGAAGGAGAGGTAGTTTAAATTGTAGGTCTGTATAAAGATTTGAAGTTTGTATAATGGATTTTAAATGGTAAAATATTTGTAGAAAAAGTTGAATAATTTGTAGAATATTAATAGTAGAATTTAGTAAAATAATAGTACAAGATCTTGGTGAACTGTGTAGTTTGACTTAACTCTGTAGTAGAAGGAGAGTTAGTTTAAATTGTAGGTCTGTATATAGATTTGAAGTTTGTATAATGTATTTGAAATGGTAAAATATTTGTAGAAAAAGTTTAATAATTTGTAGAATATTAATAGTAGAATTTAGTAAAATAATAGTACAAGATCTTGGTGAACTGTGTAGTTTAACTGAGGTCTGTAGTAAAGGAGAAGTATTTTAAAGTGTAGAATGATTGTAGAGACTGTCCTGAGACTCACCTGTCCAGGTGTGCAGCTCAGCCTGTATTGATCGTAGATCAGCAGATTTTTATTGTTTGAACACGATGATGTCGATCTGTTTACTGAGCGTCTGTTCAGTGTCTCTCTGTGTGTGTGTGTGTGTGTGTCTGTGTGTGTGTCTGTCTGTGTGTGTGGGGGTGTGTGTGTGTGTGTGTGTGTGTGTGTGTATGTGTGTGCATGCTTCTGTCTGTAGAAATGTTCTAAATGAGTTGAATAAAAGTGTAATACAAGATCCTGTTGAAATGTGTTGAATTAGTGCCAAGAACTACTAAAATGGCTGCCGCTCGGCTTCTGGTGGCCCCTCCCCCCTCTCTTCCTTCACTCAGCCTGAGGTTGCCAAGCAACCAGAGCCAACTGTAATCAGTGGAGGAGTTTGCACCTGTTAGAATGTCAGTTAGAGACTGAGAGAAAATGCTGAGACCTCCTCTCGAACAGGAAGGACTTCTGACCAAAACTGTATTTCCAATCATTGAACCGGCTTAACCTGAGGCACGATGAGACCTTCCAGATCGTTTTACATATTCATTTTGTGTCGATAAATGAAGAAATGTGCCCGTAGGAGCAAGAGAGAGAAACGTTGCTTCTGCTTTTCTTCAGAAAATTTCCTGCTTTTTTAAAATGGGAGTATATGAGGCTTTGGGGGGGAGTAGTCGATCAATTAGGGCGTCAGGAGCCAAAACTATATGTTTGACAGCTTTGGCAGGCGAATGTGAGTGATCCAACAAATTTTTGCTACGTTTCTATGTAGAAATCGTGTCTGAAGTGGGGCATTTGAGGCCAGGGTAGTGAAATCCGTTTTATTTTTTCACTGATTTTTCTCCCCCCTCTCCACTCTAGCGATGACATCACTCACTCTAGCTCTGGAAAGTTCTCGCAATACACACCCATTATAAACCCAGAAATTTGACTAAAAACCTGCTCAAATTTGAGCCTTGATAGTTTAAAAACGGTAAAAGATTTTGAAAAAAGTTAAATACGAGTTTAATAATTGAAGAATTTGTGTACAATTTGAAATTTGAAGAATAAGCGCGGTGGATAACTTCCGGCAACCACAGAGTGGTTCGACACCGGAGAGGACTCCACGCTTCACAGCCCCGGACAGGCAGGCTCTCCGTTATCCACCGCCAGTGCACGGCTATCCCTCTTCCGCCGCCAGGGAGGAGGAGCCCATGCAGCTTGGCAGTGCGAGGCTGACGCCGGAGGAGCGAAGACGACGCCAGCAGGAGGGCAGCTGCTTTTACTGCGGCAAAACGAATCACCTCGTCGCCGCCTGTCCGGCCAGAAAGCCCCGGGAGGTGAGTCAACCTCCAGCCACAGCCCTCGTCCCACGCCGCCTAACACCAGTTAAGGTAATGCACCACGCCACTACCACCACACTAGGAGCTCTCATAGACTCAGGGGCCGATGAAAGCTTGATGGACTGGGGGTTGGCAGAGAAGATAGGCCTCAGGGCTGAACTTTTGGCTAAGCCCATCCATGCTAGAGCACTAAATGGACAGGAACTTTTTACCATCACACACATCACAGAGTCTCTCAAGCTCCGCATCAATAGACACACAGAACACATACGTTTTTTCTTATTCAAATCGCCTGCACATACTCTGATTCTGGGACATCCATGGCTCCTCAGTCACAACCCTCACATTGATTGGGGAACTGGATCCATTATGGGGTGGGGAAGGGATTGTACGACTCACGGCATAACCACACCGTCTCCGAGTGATGACGGCGCAATGATTAATCTTGTGACTGTGAATCCCAAAGCAGACCCTGAATACCCAGACCTGAGTGCCGTGCCGTCCTGCTACCATCACCTCAAGGAGGTCTTCAGCAAATCCAAAGCCTTGTCTCTCCCTCCACATAGACCTTACGATTGCGCAATTGAGTTAATCCCCGGTTCAACCCTGCCCAAGAGCCGCCTTTACTCCATTTCGGGGCCGGAAAGAGAGGCCATGAAGGAGTATATCCAGACCTCCCTGAAGGCAGGGCTCATCCGTCCCTCCTCTTCTCCAGCCGGCGCAGGTTTCTTTTTTGTTGGTAAGAAGGATGGGTCGTTAAGGCCGTGCATAGACTATAGCCCACTTAATGACATCACTATCAAGAACCGATATCCTCTGCCGCTCATGTCTTCGGTTTTTGACCAGATCCAGCAAGCCAAGGTGTTCACAAAATTAGACCTGCGCAACGCCTACCACCTGGTGAGATGGAGATGAGTGGAAAACAGGTTTTAACACACCTACTGGTCACTACGAGTACCGGGTGATGCCATTCGGGCTCACTAATGCCCCAGCAGTGTTCCAGGCCATGATTAATGATGTCCTTAGGGACTTTTTAGACCATTTCGTGTATGTTTACCTTGACGATATCCTCATCTACTCTCCTGACCTAGACACGCACATGGCCCACGTGGCAAAAGTTCTCAGGAGACTCTTAGACCACAAGTTGTTTGTCAAGGCAGAGAAGAGTGAATTTCATGCCGACACCATCTCCTTCCTGGGCTTCATTGTAGCCCCTGGAAGGGTGCAGATGGATCCGGCTAAAGTGAGCGCTGTGGCCGAATGGCCCACTCCTGATAGCCGCAAAAAGGTCCAGCAGTTCCTTGGTTTTGCTAACTTTTATAGGCGGTTTATCAGAAACTTCAGCGCAACAGCAGCTCCACTTCATGCACTCACCTCCACCAAGGCGCACTTCCACTGGACTACAGAGGCAGAGTCCGCCTTCCAGAACCTCAAGCGCCGCTTCACCACGGCCCCCATCCTCACCATGCCCGATTCTCAGCGGCAGTTTGTGGTGGAGGTGGACGCCTCCAATGAGGGAATCGGAGCTGTGCTGTCCCAGAGATCCGAGGGGGATGGTAAAATGCATCCCTGTGCCTTCCTGTCTCGACGGCTGTCCAAGGCCGAGAGGAACTATGATGTCGGCAACCGTGAGCTCCTGGCGGTGAAGGCGGCTCTGGAGGAGTGGCGGCACTGGTTGGAGGGGGCCACTCAGCCGTTTATTGTCTGGACCGACCACAAGAACTTGGAGTATATGAGAAAAGCCAAAAGACCCCGAGCCTGTTGCCAAGGAGCCTGAGCCCATCCTTCCACTGTCCTGTGTGGTTGGAGCGGTTTCCTGGCAAATAGAAAAGGAGGTTAAGCAGGCTAATGGTGAGGCTCCGCCACCTAGTGGGTGCCCAGAGAATCAGTTGTTTGTCCCAGTTGAGTTGCGCCCACAGGTGATCCACTGGGCCCACACCTCGCTGCTTTCCTGCCATCCGGGAGTTCGGCGGACCATGTTCGCCATCTCCCGGAATTTCTGGTGGCCGTCCATGGAACCGGAGTTTCGGGAGTACGTGGAGGCTTGCTCGGTCTGCGCCCGCAATAAGACGTCCACCGGCTCACGCATGGGACTTTTGCATCCGCTTCCCATCCCCTCCAGACCGTGGGCAGAAATCTCTTTGGACTTCGTCACGGGGCTCCCGACATCGCTAGGCAACACTACTGTCCTCACTGTGGTGGACAGATTTTTAAAGATGGCGAGGTTTATTGCTCTGCCTAAACTACCCTCGGCCAAGGAAACTACAGAGATCATGGTCAACCACGTCTTCAGAAATCAAGGCTTTCCCAAGGACATGTGTCGGACCGGGGGCCCCAGTTTGTGTCCCGGTTCTGGAGGGAATTCTGCCAGCTCATCGGTGCCAAAGCCAGCCTGACCTCAGGATATCACCCGGAGGTAAACGGCCAGACCGAGCGCCTCAACCAGCAGCTGGAAACCGGCCTCCGGTGTCTAGTGTCACAGAACCCAGCCACATGGAGCAAGCACCTGGTCTGGGTAGAGTATGCCCACAACTCCCTGCCCACCTCAGCCACTGGTCTTTCCCCGTTCATGTGTGTCTATGGTTATCAACCCCCTGTTTTCCCAGACAATGAGCCAGAGACGTCGGTGCCCTCCGTCCAAGCTCAGATCCGCCGCTGCCGCCGCATCTGGGCAGCCGCCCGTCAGGTACTCATCCGCCAAGGGGACCGGGTCACACCGCGGTGAGGTCAAGCTGGGTTTTTGTTATGTCTTGTCATTCCTGTTTTATTTTGAAAGATAACTCTCCTCTCGTTTCAGGTCACTTGCCCTTCCTCGTGTGTCACCGGTCTGATTGTCTTCCCCGCCCTGATTGTCTCCACCTGTTCCCCATTACCTTGTGTATATATTGTCTGCGTCTCCCTTTGTCCCGTGCCAAAGTGTTTCGTCCTTCGTTGCGTGCACCAAAGCCTTTTTTCCACAGTCCATAGCCACAGCTCCTTAGCTCAAGTAATCTTTTGTTTTCTTCCTCGTATGAGTGATTTTCTGTTGTATTTCATAGTCTAGCCTTTTGTTACTTTGTATCTAGTCTAGTGTGTTTTCAGCTATGTTTTTGAGCGCCTTTTGTTGATGTTTCATAGCCTTTTTGTTTTTACTCGTTATGAGTGATTTTGATTTCGTTAATCTTTAATACGATTAGTCTTAGCTTTATTGTTCCTCATTGAGAGTGATTTTGATTTTGTTATTTAGAGTAGTACAGTGTTTTTTCCTCCTAGGAGTGATTTTTGTTTCCTTTAGTTTAGGGCCTTTTCATAGCCTCACTCAGTCGAGGATTTTCCCCGTCCTGAATAAAACAGCTTACTGCCTAAACTCTGCATCTGAGTCCTCATTTGAGTCCCGGCCTGACACTCGCAATACACACCCATTCATTTTTTGGCTTCGTAATTGTCGATTTTTGGCAAAACCGTTTGCCGAAACTCTTAGAAAAGTCATAGCCATCGATTCCCGGCCGAGCCGGTCGTTTTGATACCCGTTTTGTGTATGTGTGACAAAAACTCTGGGAGGAGTAGCGTGACAAAAAAACGGCGTAAGAATAATAATAAGCGCGGAACATATAGTGTGCGCCTTGCACGCACACTCAATAAGATAAAGAAGCGGTGGATAACATATAGTGTGCGCTTTCAGGCACACTCAATAATAAGCGCGGTGGATAACATAGTGTGCGCTTTCAGGCACACTCAATAAGAATAAGCGCGGTGGATAACATATAGTGTCCGCTTTCAGGCACACTCAATAAGCGCGGTGGATAACATATAGTGTGCGCTTTCAGGCACACTCAATAAGCGCGGTGGATAACATATAGTGTGCGCTTACAGGCACACTCAATAAGCGCGGTGGATAACATATAGTGTGCGCCTTGCACGCACAGTCAATAATAATAAGCGCGGTGGATAACATATAGTGTGCGCCTTGCACGCACACTCAATAAGCGCGGTGGATAACATATAGTGTGCGCCTTGCACGCACACTATATAAGCGCGGTGGATAACATATAGTGTGCGCTTTCAGGCACACTCAATAATAAGCGCGGTGGATAACATATAGTGTGCGCCTTGCACGCACACTCAATTAAAAGTGATGCTCAACGAATTACAGAATACTCATGCTGTTGCAAAAAAATGCTTTTTCCTGATATAATTAAGCAAAATTAGAGAGTGGACTAGTATGAGACTAAAATGGAGACATCTGAAAAATTCCTACAGGAAGTGGATTTATGGAAAACACCTTCTCTTGATCCTCAAATGCTTGTTGAGCCTCATGACGGTACTTCCAATGTGTCTAAACAATCCAAGAAATCCAAATGTTCAAAACATTCAAACAATTAAGTTCTTCTTCTATAAAAGAAGAGGGCTGCTCTCGAGGCACGCATGTCTGCATTAAAAGAGAAGCATGCAGGAAAAAAGAAAAAAAAACAGAAAAAAAAAACAGATTACAAGCAAAACTGGAAAGAATGGAACCGAAGGCGGACTAAAGGTTTTAGAGAGTTTTCATGAGGGCTCAGAAAGACAATCTGCAGTGTGTGGAAAAGATGCTATGAATTAATATATGGACAGTTACATGCAGATTGTCCACAACTGTGGATGATGTTAAATTCAAAGAAATGGAAATTCCTTAAACAACTCTTCAGAGATTATTGAATTAATCACATGCCTCTGAGCCAGCTCAAAATCATCAGCGGCAAACACAGAATCACCCAAAGAGTAACAGTTCTGAAGAATCCAGCTCAAGTAATCAAAGTATTAATCTGTAAGTGTAATACAAAGACAAAGTGGCATTGCAGATCTATTAATGCTGCATAACATACACATAACACATAAACAATCCTCACTTCCCTCTAGAAAAATCCCGGTGTTTGATGGGGATCCATTGATTTCTTATGATTTAAGAAATTACCATAACTTTAATAAACTATGAAACACTGAGCCAATTCAAATATATTACCAAGATTATTCACCATTTGCAACCACACCAGTGGTAACCAGTGCTGTCTCCCTCCTTCTCCATCTATTTTCAAGTTTCATTCATGTCATCTGCATGGACAAAGAGATACATCCATCAAATGCTCATGACGGGCATGTGCTCAAATAGGGATTAAACAAAAGCTGTTTTGTCAGTTTGTACTTATGTACTAATTAGAATTCGGACGAGGAAGTCTCCACAGGTAAAACAGATTTTCAGTCTAGGAGGTAACAGAAAAATATGTTCTCTGAGTCTATCAGATTAAAGAAGAAAGTGTTATTAACCAGCCAAAGTTGAATGATCAAAAATAACGACAAGTTTATTAAATTATGTGTCAAAATCAGGTAAAAACTAGCAGTATTCTCAGCTCCAGGACTGTGGGGGCGTGTCTACGGAATGTGTGAAGCCACGCCCACTTGGCAGAGCAGAATACAATATGCAAATGTTATGGTAATGATCACGCGATCTCGTATTAGGACCGTAATAAGCACAATATGGATGCTACAGCTAGCAGTATTATTGGTGTTTTTTAGCCCTCTATGTTTGAGCCACCACAGCCACCCCCACAGACAGCCTGAAATGTCTCTGAATCAGAGACTATCCAGGTAGATTCACAGACTGAACTCTGATAATCTACCTGTACGTGTGTTCTCACTTTGTTTATTTCATGCACACAGCTTCTGAGTCCAACTCGCAATTTATGCCGCAAAACATAATGACAGGAAGAAGTTTAATTTGGCCTCGATAAAGCTGTTATTAATCAGAGAAATAAAAAGTTATTTCCTGATTGCTTCACAGCAGTTACATTCAGCAGGTATAGACAAGCCCACAGCAACACACCTTAGCTATTTTCCTCTGGATTTCGCTCAAGACAAGACGTTACTGTGCACTAAGTCACCTAATGTTACTGTAATTATAAACTCAAAAGTTAACTTTGCGGGC
The DNA here is from genome assembly GCA_018985215.1 of Larimichthys polyactis. NCBI lineage: Eukaryota > Metazoa > Chordata > Actinopteri > Sciaenidae > Larimichthys > Larimichthys polyactis. The sequence continues at coordinate 1,412,682 of JAFMOB010000108.1, read as the reverse complement.
CGGATGGCTCGACAGGAGGTTGAAGATGAAGACCAGAGATGGAGACAGTACAAGCGGATGGTCCATAAAACCCATCTGTCTGTCCACTGCAAAATGAGCATTGCAGAGGCGGTTGCTGGTGGTGGTTTTTTAGGTCTGGTATGGTTCTTCACAAAATCAATCAATCCAAACTTAGTTTTTTGGAAATTTAAATAAAGTGATGGAGCTGATGTGAACATTTTGCCATCCAGGGAAGACGCATTTTCGGGATTTTGAAGGCATAACTAGCTAGCAAAGACAGTGTTTATGCAAGTATACAAGTTTAAGCAAATTTGATGTTAATAGTGACTGCGCGACGCCACGCAGTCTCCTTTTAGGACCGCCCACAAAATCCTGGACTGAAAACTGGTGAAAAACTGTTTAAACCTCTAACTCCAGATTTCAGTAATGTATCGTTCAAAGTCTTTTCACGTGTTTTCAGAAACTATTGTCCAACATATTTATTGTGTTTTGAAAGAAAACATGGAATTGTCTTTACATGGATTTTAAAGAGCTTGATGAATCCAGCAATGTTACAGTACTTATCCCATGTCTACCAGGACAACTGCGGCAGACTCGCCGCTTGTGACTGTAAGCTGTGCGTGCGTCTGGGAGAGACAGAACTTTAGCAGAAACACATGAACAGCCAATCAGCTAACAGACGGGCGGACCCAGCGTGCGGAAACAGCCTATCATATCCCCGGATGTCACCAGTAACAGGCAAACAGCCAATCATTCAGCAGCTGTGTAGTTCGGTTGCAGTAGTTGCCATGTTGGTTTGTTTACCAGGGAGTAGCATTCAGTGAGAAGCCGAGAGGAGCATAGAGACGGTCGCTATGTAAAGGAAACTGGCACCAGTAGTATAGTAATCCACAGGAGTACCGTCGTGTAGAATTTCTGGTATAGTAGGAACAGTTACGATTTGGCACGTGGGGTACCGTGGGTATCGTGCAACTCTAGTTAGCAGTTTAACAACTTTTTTATATCTGCTTTTACACCTCAATAATCATACTGAACTCTCTGAATCCTTCCCATCTGCTGAAGTTTGAAAAATTCAAGAAAACTTCATTAGAAGTTTAAAAACTTTATAATAGTAATCTTAACCACTTGAGGTTTCTGCCTTAAATTATGTTTTTTCCTTACCAATGGCACAAAGTACTTGCTCATGTTGTGCAATCTTGGGTAAGTAATATTATAAAGAGTACGGTCTAGACCTACTCTATATGTAAATGGTGAGGTGAGATAACCTCTGTTGTCTTGGCACTATATCAATAAGATGGAATTAAAATTTAATTGAGTTGAGACCCAGTATAAAACAAGTCCATTTAGGGTTAGTTGCATGAACAGCTCCTTACCTTGCCCAGGAGCTTGTTACTATTGTCCCAGTTCCTCTTTTCCAGGGATGGGGGCACCTGGTACACATCCTGCCCAGCTCCTGTCCCCCCAGGTGGTGCTGCTCCCTGCCCTGGACCAAGAGATGGAGGTACCTGGTAGATGTCCTGGCCAGGTAGCTGGTACTGTCTCTGGGCTAGAGCTGAGACTTTGCTGGGTGGTCCTGGTTGGGCCTGTGGTGGGGGTCCACTTGGGCCAGAGGGGACCTGATATAGACTTTGGGGATTTGATTTTAGGCCATGGGAGGGTGGCATCATGTAGACAGAGTCAGGGTTGGGCTGGGCAGGGCTGGGGGTGGAATAGGCTGGGTGCATAGATGTGTACTGAGATAAAGGAAGGGGCTTGTTGGTAAACCCAGGGGTAGAAGCAGTGATGGCAGCAGATGACGGGGCAGATGGTTTGGCGTAAGCACTCTGAGGGGGGAGGGGCTGTGGCATCAGGGAGGCAGGACAGGAAGCAGCTGGATCTGGTGCGGAAGGCATGGCTTGCTGCTGCTTGCTGTCGTACATGCCAACCAGAATCTTGAGACGGTTGCCAGGGACAATGCCTTGGCGACCATGGAGGGAGCAGAGCCACCACCCATCCAATCCCTGCGTGTCACGCTCTAACACAGTCATGATGTCACCCTTGCGGAAGGACAGCTCATCTGGAGACTCCGCCACATTGTCATACAATGCCTTGGCCAACACGTTCTGTAGCAGAAGGATGACAGACAGAAACATTGAAGAAATATATTGTACATACTCAAATTGGTTTTAATAAAACAAGGCAACGTGTCATCCCCAACACTGCTTTGTATATCTGTTGCTCTATGGGTTATTGCTTTGTGGAACAAAGAGAACAACAGAGAGAGCAACGCAATGCAGAAATACAAAACAGGTTATTATATGGTTTACAGCCGTCTATTCAAAGTTTCTCTTTAAAATGTTGTAGGGACATGTGTACCGTCTCCTTAACACTTTTGTTCAAAATTCAAATCAAATATTTTTTAAAGATCTTCAAAAAGCCTGCCAGTTGTGAGTTGCTCCTTTAATTTCTACTTTGTGCAATGCATTTTTGAGTCAATGCTGTGGCAGCGGCTGTGGCTCAGGAGGTAGAGCGGGTAATAGATGATCGAAGGTTTGATCACCGGCTCCTTTATTCTGCATGTCGAAGTGTCTTATGGCAAAATACTGAACCCCAAATTGCCCCTGAAGCGCCATCAGTGTGTGAATGCATATGAATGAGTGAATAAGATATTTAGTGTAAAAGCGCTTTGTATGGTCGGAAGACTAGAAAGGTGTTATGTAAGTACAGTCAATTTACCATAATTAATTTTTATAAATGACATGCAGCCAAATCAAATCAAATTTTATTTGTATAGCCCAAAGTCACAAAGTACATTTGCCTCAGAGGGCTTTACAATCTGTACAGGGAGTGACACCCTCTGTCCTTAGACCCTCGGTTCAAGTGAGGAAAAACTTGCTCACAAAAAACCTTTAACAGGGAAAAAAGGTAGAAGAAACCTCAAGAAGAGCCACAGAGGAGGGATCCCTCTCCCAGGACGAACAGACGTGCAATGGATGTCACGTGTACAGGACAAATCAACACAAACATACTGTACAATGACTGACAAAATGACAATGAATCACAATGAATGATAAAAAGACCACAGTAGCAGATATGATAGCAATAATGACAGTAATAAATGTGTAGTGGACATCATGCAGGACCACAGCAGCAGCCACGATCCACAAGAACCTGCTGAAAAATAGAGCACAGAAACTCCCTGGAAGTTTAGTTAGTAACATGCATTAATGAGACATGTATGTTTATGGATGGTGAGAGACAGAGATGGTGTCTCTCACATATAGTATGAGAGACAATCTACTTTTGGTAGGACTAACTATAGGAACCACAAGGAAACCAGCATCCTGAGAGCGCAGTGTTCTAGAGGGGTAGTAAGGTACTATGAGCTCTTTTAGATATGATGGTGTCTGACCATGAAGAGCTTTAAAAGTCAGAAGAAGAATTTTAAATTCTATTCTAGATTTAATAGGGAGGCAATGCAAGGAAGCCAAAATGGGAGAGATGTGATCTCTGATCTTGGTTTCTGTCAGAACACGTGCAGCAGCATTCTGAATTAACTGCAAAGTCCAAAGAGGCTTATTGGAGCAGCCTGATAACAAAGAGTTACAACAGTCCAGCCTAGAAGTAACAAATGCGTGGACTAGTTTTTCTGCAACTGCTTGAGACACGATGTGTCTGATTTTAGCGATGTTACATAAGTGGAAGAATGCAGTCCTCGAAATTTGTTTTATGTAGACATTAAATGACAAATCCTGATCAAAAACAACTCCAAGATTCTTTATGGTGGAGCTGGAGGCGAGGGTGATCCCATCTAAAGTAACTAGAAAAGTCTCTAGAAAGAGAGATTCTGAGGTGTTTGGGTCCAATTAAAAGAACTTTAGTTTTGTCTGAATTTAACATCAGAAAATTGTAGGTCATCCAACTTTTTATATCCTTAAGGCATGCTTGGAGTTTAGTTAATTGATTGGTTGCATCAGGCTTTTTCGATAAATATAATTGGGTGTTGTCAGTATAACAATGAAAATTGATAGTAATTCCTAACTAGAAAATTTTTTAAAGAAATTTTGAGTGTGCGTGACTCTGGCCCCATCGTCCCCATGCATTATTATATAGCATGTCTTGCTCTGCTGTCTCTGTCTGCCATTTTACACAGACAGGTTCAAATTAAGTGCCAAGAATTACTAAAATGGCCGCCACTCAGCTTCTGCTGGCCCCTCCCCCCTCTCCTCCTTCAAGCAGGCTGAGGTTGCCAAGCAACCAGGACTGTAATCAGGGGAGCAGTTACTGCACCTGTTAGAATGTCAGTTAGAGACAGAGAAAATGCTGAGACCTCCTCTCGAACAGGAAGGACTTCTGGCCAAACCGTATTTCCAATCATTGAGCCGACTGAACCACAAGCAGGATGAGTTCTGATACCCGTTTTGTGTATGTGCGACAAAAACTTTGGGAGGAGTAGCGAGAAAAAAAAAGGGTGGAAGAATAAGTTTAATAACTAGAAAACTGCATTTGCAGCGGAAAGTGCAGTGTGGGTGCCCTCTGCTGCCGCCGGCCCCAGAGGCCCACCTGCTGCCCTTTTTCTGCATGTCTTTTCCCTGTCTCTTTCACTCTCTCTCCCCCTCACATTCCTGTCGCTCTTCAGCTGCCTCTATACTATAAAGCTTAGAAAAGGCCATAAGGGATATATCTTAAAAATGTTAAAATTGGTTGAAAAGAGTAGAATAGTATGAAGTGATACAATGTTGTGTAACACTGTAGAAATTCAAATGAAAAGGGAGAATTGTAGAGAGTAATAGTAATAGTACAAGATGTTGGTGAACTGTGTAGTTTGACTGAACTCTATAGTAGAAGGAGAGGTAGTTTAAATTGTAGGTCTGTATAAAGATTTAAAGTTTGTATAATGGATTTGAAATGGTAAAATATTTGTAGAAAAAGTTAAATAATTTGTTGAATATTAATAGTAGAATTTAGTAAAATAATAGTACAAGATCTTGGTGAACTGTGTAGTTTGACTGAACTCTCTAGTAGAAGGAGAGGTAGTTTAAATTGTAGGTCTGTATATAGATTTGAAGTTTGTATAATGGATTTGAAATGGTAAAATATTTGTAGAAAAAGTTTAATAATTTGTAGAATATTAATAGTAGAATTTAATAAAATAATAGTACAAGATCTAGGTGAACTGTGTAGTTTAACTGAGGTCTGTAGTAAAGGAGAAGTAGTTTAAAGTGTAGAAGGATTGTAGAGACTGTCCGAGACTGTCCTGAGACTCACCTGTCCAGGTGTGCAGCTCAGCCTGTATTGATCGTAGATCAGCAGATTTTTATTGTTTGAACACGATGATGTCGATCTGTTTACTGAGCGTCTGTTCAGTGTCTCTGTGTGTGTGTGCATGTGTCTGTGTGTGTGTCTGTCTGTGTGTCTGTGTTACTGTGTGTGTGTGTGTGTGCATGCTTGTGTCTGTAGAAATGTTCTAAATGAGTTGAATCTAAAAAAATGTTGAATAAAAGTGTAATAGTACAAGATCCTGTTGAAATGTGTAGTTTGAATTAAGTCTGTAGTAAAGTAGAAGTCATTTAAATTGTAGGTCTGTATAAAGATTTGAAGTTTGTATAATGGATTTGAAATGGTAAAATATTTGTAGAAAAAGTTGAATAATTTGTAGAATATTAATAGTAGAATTGAGTAAAATAATAGTACAAGATCTATGTAAACTGTGTAGTTTGACTGAACTCTGTAGTAGAAGGACAGGTAGTTTAAATTGTAGGTCTGTAGAAGGATTGTAGAAGGTAAGTGTAGAAGTAAAATGAGCTGAATGTCGTTATATAATTTTTATTTCTGTAATACAAAATTTGTGGAAGTAGGTGAGAGCTGTTAAGAAGAGTTTTAAGTCTTTTATTTTGAAGGAACTGTGCATGTGTGTGTGTGTGTGTGTGTGTGTGTGTTTGTGTGTGCACATGCGCTAATGCTCTGCTGTCTCTGTCTGCCATTTTACACAGACGAGTTAAATTAAGTGCCAAGAACTACAAAAATGGCTGCCGCTCGGCTTCTGTCTGCTGGCCCCTCCCCCCTCTCCTCCTCAAGCAGGCTGAGGTTGCCAAGCAACCAGGGTGAGCTGCAGGTCAGATTAATTAGACACAGGTGCTGCATGCTCTGTCTGTCCCACTGAGATGCACAGTATATGTCTGAATGATCCCCCTCGAAGGTGGCCAAAAAACACCTATAAGGTATGCATCAAACCAAAATCTGAAATGACCAGAAGAATGCTCGTCTTGTGTATAATGTCTGTGCCAAGTTTCAGGCGAAAATTGTATAAACTTTGGCCGTAGGACTCAGAGAAAGCACAGGTGCTCCCTGCTCCTTCCAGAAAATTCTCTGTTCCAAAAACCATGGGAGTGAATGAGGCTGTGGAGGGGGGTACTCGATCAATTAGCCTATATGGAGCCAAAACTATAAAAGAGACAGCTTCAACAGTGTTATCACTGCGATCACCTCGAATTTTCCTACATTTGAGGGGATAATCATGTCTGTAGCTGGGCATTTGAGGCCACCATAGTCGAAAACGTTTTATTTTTTCACTGATCGTTTTGTCATCTTCACACTCTAGCTGATGATGTCATCACTCTAGGAAACCACATACACACTCATTATAAATGCAGAATTTGAGTATTTGAGTTGACCTGCTCAACTTTGAGCCTTGATAGTTTAAAAACGGTAAAAGATTTAGAAAAAAGTTAAATACGAGTTTAATAGTTGAAGAGTTTGTGTACAATTTGAATGAAGTCTGTAGTAGTAGTAGAAATTGTTGAAATTGTAGAATGGAAAAAAATGGGAAAATAGGAATAGGAAAATAGGAAAAAAATTGCAGAAAAAGTTGAATAATTTGTAGAATATTAATAGTAGAATGTAGAAAAGTAATAGCAGCAGTGGCATGAATGAGCTGAATCTAGTGGTATAATTTTTATTTTTGTGGGACAAATTTGTAGGAGTAGTTACGGAACAAAAAACGTACGGAAGAAGAAAGATAATAATAAAGATTTGGATAACAATAGTGTGGGAGCCTTTTGGGCACCAATAAGCAGAATAAGAATAAGCGCGGTGGATAACATATAGCAGTGGTTCTTAACCTTGTTGGAGGTACCGAACCCTACCAGTTTCATATGCTCATTCACCAAACCCTTCTTTAGTAAAAAATAAAATATGATTTTTTTTACTGGTGCACAAAATGAACCGTGCATTAACATCACCTTGTTCAAATAACAAAACCAACACAGTGCATGAACTCACAACAACTTACCTCAGTGTGACTTCTGCTGTTGCCTTTGAGAGACCAGTTCAGAAATGCGTGGCTTCACCTTGGCAAGTGCCAGTCTCATGTGTTAACAGCAAAGTCTGTTCCTTTTCTTAGTTTTTATGTCCAGCATCCTCAAAAAACGATTGCTCACAAAGATATGTTGTAACAAATGGTATAAAAAATACCAGGGCGGAGGCTTCACCGAACCCCTGAGACCGACTCACCGAACCCCTAGGGTTCGATTGAACCCAGGTTAAGAACCACTGACATATAGTGTGCGCTTTCAGGCACACTCAATAAAAATGTAGGATAACATTAGTCTTTTGCTTTTTATTATTTAGTGTTTTGCTTTATTATTTATTATTGGTGTGGGTGCCTAAAGGGCAGAATAAGAGCGGTGGATAACATAAAGTGTGCGCTTTCAGGCACACTCGATAATAAGCACAGTGGATAACATATAGTGTGCGCTTTCAGGCACACTCAATAATAATAAGAATAAGCGCGGTGGATAACATATAGTGTGCGCTTTCAGGCACACTCAGTAAGAATAAGAATAAGCCAGAGAGGTTTTAAAGAGTGTGCTCCTTCAGGCACACTCAATAAGCGCGCTGGATAACATATAGTGTGCGCTTTCAGGCACACTCAATAATAATAATAAGAAAAAGGAATAAGCGCGGTGGATAACATATAGTGTGCGCTTTCAGGCACACTCAATAATTATGAGCGCGGTGGATAACATATAGTGTGCGCCTTGCACGCACACTCAATAAGCGCGGTGGATAACATATAGTGTGTGCCTTGCACGCACACTCAAATAAGCCCGAGAGGTTTTAAGAGTGTGCTCGTTCAGGCACACTCAATAATAAGCCCGAGAGGTTTTACAGAGTGTGCTCCTTCAGGCACACTCAATAATCCCGAGAGGTTTTAAAGAGTGTGCTCCTTCAGGCACACTCAATAAGCCCGAGAGGTTTTAAAGAGTGTGCTCCTTCAGGCACACCCAATAATAATAATAATAAGCGCGGTGGATAACATATAGTGTGCGCCTTGCACGCACACTCAATAATGTTCCCTAAAGGAAGCATATATAAACTGAATAGAAGTGGTCCTAGTACAGAACCTTGTGGGACTCCATAACAAACTTTGATATGCATGGAGGATTCATCATTGACGTGAACAAACTGCGATCGATCTAATAAATACAACTTAAACCAGTTTAGGGTGGTTCCTTTGATGCCAATTTGATGTTCCAGTCTCTGTAAAAGAATTTGAGGGTCAATGGTGTCAAATGCGGCACTAAGATCTAACAGGACAAGTACAGAGATGAGTCCTTTGTCTGATGCCATTAGGAGGTCATTTTTATAACTTTGACTAATGCAGTCTCTGTGCTATGATGCACTCTAAATCCTGACTGAAAATCCTCAAATAGACTATTGTTATGGAGAAAGTCACACAGCTGATTAGCTACAGCTTTCTCAAGTATCTTAGAGAGAAAGGAAAGGTTTGATATCGGTCTGTAGTTGGCTAAGACCTCTGGGTCTAGAGTGGGCTTTTTAAGAAGAGGTTTAATTACAGCTACCTTAAAGGACTGTGGTACATATCCTGATAATAAAGACAGATTAAATATATCCAATAAAGAATGACTAACTAAAGGTAAAACATCATTGAGCAGCCTGGTTGGGATGGGGTCTAAGAGACAGGTTGACGACTTAAATGCAGAAATGATTAAAGTTATTTGATGAAGGTCGATGGGAGAAAAACAGTCCAAATACATATCAGGTTTTACAGCTGTTTCCAAACTTGCTATATCAGAATGCTGATCAATGCTTGGTGAGGGCAAGAGGTGATGGATTTTGTCTCTAATAGTTATAATTTTATCATTAAAGAAGCTCATGAAGTCATTGCTACTTAGACCTAAAAGAAGAGATGGCTCAGTAGAGCTGTGGTTCTCTGTTAGCCTGGCTACAGTGCTAAAGAGAAACCTGGGGGTTGTTCTTATTCTCCTCTATTAATGAAGAGTAGAAGGCTGCTCTGGCATTACGGAGAGCCTTCCTGTATGTTTTGAGATTATTTTACCAGACTAGACGAGATTATTCTAGTTTAGTGACACGCCATTTGCATTTAGATTTACGCTTGTCTTGTTTTAATTCTGCTGGCTATACCATGGTGCTAACCTCCTTTGTTTAATTGTCTTCTTTTTCAGAGGTGAAATAAAGTCTAGATTTGTCCGTAATGAGCCTGTAGTACTATAAACAAGATGATCTATTTGTGAGGGGCTAAACGAAGCAGACAAGTCCTCTGTTACATTGAGAAATGACATTGAATTCAATGCTGAAGGAATCACTTCCTTCCATTTGGCTACAGCACTATCAGATAAACATCTGCTGTACGAGTTTCTGCAAAAAGGCTTATAGTCCAGTAATATGAACTCAAAGGTTATTAAAAAATGGTCAGACAGAAGAGGATTCTGTGGAAAGACAATTAGATGATCAATTTCAATGCCATATGAGAGAACAAGATCAAGAGTGTGGTTCAGACAATGAGTCGGTTTATTTACACTCCGACAGAAGCTGATTGAATCTAATAAAGAGATAAACGCAGTACTAAGACTATCATTGTGATTGTCCACATGAATGTTAAAATCACCTACAATAATTACTTTATCTGTTTTAAGGATCAAGCCTGATGCAAATTCTGCAAATTCTGATAAAAATTCAGAAGAAAAAGCTTGATATACTGTAACAAATAAAATTGGCTGCAATATTTTCCAGGTTGGGTGAGTGAGGCTAAGAACAAGACGTTCCAGTGAATTATAATTTAGTTTAGGTTTAGGATTTATTAATGGACTTGAGTCAAATATGGCTCCAACTCTACCACCTCGTATTACAATGATTGGGAGGAGTGGATCCATTTAAGCTAACATATTCATCCTCCTGCAGCCAGGTTTCAGTGAGACAGAACAAATCAATATCATAATCAGATATTAATTCATTGACAGCTGTAGATGACAAAGAAAAATAATATTAAAAAATATTTTTAAAATATTCAGGAGTCCACATTTAATTCTTTTATTTTGGACTGTTGGAGATGTTGATTTAATTTTTATTAAGTTATTACGGTGAACTCCTCTTCTGTTTGTTTTATCTTTAAATAATGTAGGTGGACGGGGGACAGACAGACTGGGTGGGCAGCTGCTCTAATGGAGGCGCAGAGAAGCGTGTAAGACTGCAGCTCTGCTTCCTGGTCTCAACTCTGGGTTGTCACGGTTTTGGTCGACTTATAAACTTGGCCATGTTTCTAGATATGAGAGCTGCTCCATCCAAAGTGGGATGGATGTCGTCTCTCCTAATCGGACCAGGTTTTCCCCAGAAAGGTGTCCAATTATCTATGAAGCCCACATCGTTTGCTGGACACCACCTCGAAGCCAGCGGTGGAATGACGACATGCGGCTAAACATGTCATCACTGGTCACATCGGGGTGGGGTCCAGAGAAAACTACAGAGTCCGACATCGTTTTGGCATATTCACGCACCGATGAAACATTAATTTTAGTGACCTCCGACTGGCGTAACTGGGTGTCATTACCGCTGACGTGAATAACAATCTTACTGTATCTACGTTTATCTTTAGCCAGCAGTTTCAAAAAAGATTCGATGTCGCCCGCTCTGGCCCCCTGGATGCATTCAACTATGGTCCCCGGTGTCGCTAACTTGTTGCGGACTATGGAGCTGCCAATGACCAGAGGTGACCTCTCAGCAGGTGTATCGCTGAGCAGGGAAAATCTGTGAAACGTGGAGCGGTTGGTGGTGTACCGTGGGCTTCAGTTTGGGGCTATGCCTCCTTCGAACAGTCACCCAGCCTCCCGGCTGCTCGGGAACTACCAGGGGACAGCAAGCTGAAGCTACCTGTGGTGACTGGCTAACTATCTGAGCTACTGACTGTTCAGTGGTGCGGTACCGTGCCTCTAACTCACTGACCCTCGCCTCCAAAGCTACCAATAAACTACATTTAATACAAGTACCCTTATCACTAAAGGAGGACGAGGAGTAACTGAACATGTGGCACACAGGGCAGGAGAGAGCAGAAGAGGAGAGAGGAGGAGAGGAGAGAGGAGCCATTGCTATCGCTAGGCTAGTAAGTGTGGCTAACAGAAACTGGTGAAACTAGCAGATTGTGGTTACTAAAGTTAAGAGACCCGTGCACAGACAGAACAAGTCTAAGGATAGTGCAGAGATAAGTAGATAATCGCTGTCGTGAAAAATATGCGAAAAACTGTTAAGGTGAGCAGAGCAGAGAGCACCTTGGCACCAACACCGATACCCGGAAGTGACACAATACGCTTACCGTAAAGCATGTCGTACCGTACCTACCGTACCAAACAGCAACCCAAAGAAAGGGCAAAGTAGAAGGACACTGAACTGCTCTTACTGTTTGATCATAGATTAAGTCTAATCTTCAGAACCAAGCATAAACCATAAAAGTTATTTAATAGTTAGCATAATTCATATTTAAACGGCATCTGATATGCAGTTTTCCGACATTTAGTGAACAGAAATGAGATCTTTGCATTAGAGTTGAGGACTTGCATAAATTAGCACGTTGCCCACACAGCAACAGAAATTCACCCAGTACACAGCAGCACAATACACTTATACTTGGGTTTAAAAGTTTTAAATATTAAATGATAGGAATTATAACATTCACCAACAGAAGCAGAACATATAGTTACTTGACATCTTCAGTAAAACAATCCTATCATTACTCAGTTTTAGTTGAATTCTACCATGACACATTCTGTGTGGAGACCCAGCATGCAAACAGAGACATCTCCCCTCAGTCTCTCTGGAACTCTTTCTAACTTAATCAATATTTGTCACCCACACCTGAACTTGACCTGCTCTCCTTCCACTCTGAGTTCCACTCCAACTAACACAGATTTGTAGAGCCTGTACTGGCCCTATGCCAGCTTTTTATCTCTCTCCGTTTCTCTCTCAAGCACAAATGCCTATTTAAATGAGGCCAAGTAATTGGCTTCCCTAGGATTATGGTCGGACCAGACTTTTCTTTCACTGCACTGAAGGCCTGTTATGACTGAAGGTCATGGCTGACACTAATATAGTCACTTCAACAAATAGGTAAAATTAAGACACTAACATGTGGCCAGCTGTCAAGACCAAACATTCAAAACCATTTAAAATACTATGAATAACCTATTTTTGTTAAATTAGACTAAATTTGGCAATAAAAGGTTTTAATATTTTAAGAAATATTCATCTTGAAAATGTAATCTACTTCTGTTTGCTGTCATCACATTTCTCATCTTTGAATCATTAACATTACTCCATGCTGTTTTTTCACATCTTTTTTTCAGTTTTCCCCAGCATGCTACCGTTTCTCTTTTATGCATTTAAAGATAATGGTGTTGCAGCTAGTTCCATAATGCTGCAATGCTGCAATATTGTCTTTTTCTTACTATTCTAGACTTGTTTCACAGTTATGATCCACAGCGGTCAGTGATATACATTCCTACAGTCATTCATTCATATGTGACTTATTTCTGAGTTCAAGTGCCTCTGGATATCTCCTGTGTCAATAGAAGTTTAAACTGGCCACCCTCCGGTTCCCAAGCCAAGTCTCGATGAACTGAGCTAGAATGTATGTACACACACTCTAGAGCAACTGCGAATCAGCTCTGTTTCATTTGTGAGTGCTAAGTGGATGATAAATATCCTACTCATATCAAGCTAAACCTGGAGGAGGATATTTTCACTCACATATACAGAATATAGAAATCCCCTTTAGTCCAGAGAAACAGGAAGTGTAATCATGATGATTCACACACTCTCCTGCTTGGACAATGAGTCAGTGACTTCACCCTGAGTTCTTAGGATCACTCTAAATAGGTTCTCATGCTCTCTCTATTTTTGTCTCTCCATGAATCCCACTCCTGTCCAACTAGCCCAGTTTAATGAGACCAAGTCATGTTATTAATATATAACTGTTAGTTTGTTATTTTATTTATTTATTTTTTAGGGTTACCATTGAATATCTGGTAAAATTTATAATATGAACTTATTCATATATACACTTTTAAATAAAAAAGTAGTGCATTGAATTGAATGAGAGAGAGCTTTGGCCGAAAGACATAGTCAGTCAATGAGAGTTAAGTTTTTTTTTTTTTTTTTAAAGGTTATTTTTCTGGCATTTTCAAGCTTCATTTTGATAGAGACAGCTGAAGAGTGACAAGAATGTGGGGAGAGAGAGATGGGGAATGACATGCAGCAAAGGGCCGCAGGTCGGATTCGAATCTGCTGCAGCAAGGACTGAGCCTTTGTACATGGGGCAGATGTTCTACCAACTGAGCTAACCGACATCAGAGTTAAGGGTTTAAGCATAGTACCTAATATTTTGCACTTGGTCAATTTTAAAAGGTACTCTTTGGCAACATTAGTTAACCACTTAAAGTTCTAAATACACAGTTTCAACCCTGATAAGTTCTCAGGCTGGAAGCCCTCAGACATCCTTGTCTGTTAATCAGTATGAAAAAGCCATTAAGTAGACACTTGTACATCCACTCTTGAGAGGCACTCTGGGAGTGTTGAGAAATGAGAACACTGTGGGAGCTAATCACATTACCCAGACCTCTCGGCATATATCTCGGCACACAACAGTCCCCCCAGGACAACCAGACACTGCTGAACAATGCCAAAACTATAATGGGGTCATCTGATCAGTGAGACAACAGAAGATGGAAGAGAGCCGAGGACTGACAAAAGAGGACCCCATGAGTTTAAATGGCTGGAGGTTTGTGAAGCACTGAGATGTATTCCATTGTAAGATTATTCTGCTTGTTTTTTTTCCATTGTGTGTTTTTTTCCCCTCCAGTCAATTAAGAAATAAATTCAAAAAAATTTAAGGAACACTTTTTAATCAGAGTATAGCATCAAGTCATCATTTGTCTAAGGTCAGTGTCACTACTGGTTGCATGGTGCGGTACCTGGACCCTACAGAGGCTGCACAGGTCCAACTCCTCCAGGGTGGCACATTAATATGGGCCATTGCCAGAAGGTTTGCTGTGTCTCCCAGCACAGTCTCAAGAGCATGGAGGAGATTCTAAGAGATGGTTAGTTAATCTAGGAGAGCTGGACAGGGCTGCAGAAGACCCATCAGCAGGACCAGCATCTGCTCCTTTGTACAAGGAGGAACAGGATGAACACTGCCAAAGCCCTACAAAATGACCTACAAGAGGCTACTGGTGTGAATGTCTCTGACCAAACAACCAGAAACAAACTTCATGAGGGTGGCCTGAGGGCCCGATGTCCTGTAGTGCACCCTGTGCTCACTGCCTGGCACTGTGGAGCTCGACTGGCGTTTGCCACAGAACACCACAATTGGCAGGGAGGCATATCCCTGGAAGGACGCACAGACCTCTAAAGGTTAGACAACGGCACCCTGATTGCTACTAGGTATCAGAATAAAATCCTTGGACCCATTGTCAGACCCTATGCTGGTGCAGTGGGTCCTGGGTTCCTCCTGCATGACAATGCCCGACCTCATGTGGCGAGAGTATGCAGGCAGTTCCTGGAGGATAAATTAATTGATACCATTGACTGGCCCCTATGCTCGACTGACCTAAATCCAAAAGAACACCTCTTAGACATTATGTTTCAATCCATCCAACGCCATCCATCCGACGCTGCCAGGTTGCACCTCAGAGGTGCCCTGGTCCAGATCTGGGAGGAGATACCCCAAGACACCATCTGTCATCTCATTAGGAGAATGCCCCAATGTTGTCAGGCATGCATACAAGCACGTCGAGGCCATACAAACAACTGAGTGCCATTATGAGTTTCTACAAAGAAATTTTGGCAAAATGGACTAGCCTGGCACATTTTTTTTTGCTTTGGTTTTTTCCATTAAAGATGTGGCATTCTTTTTGTTCCTAACACATTACCCTGTCCATATCAGGAAAGATATCCAGCATGATTTCTTTTCCCATTGAGATCTGATGTGTTTTCAAAGTGTTCCTTTAATTTTATTGAGCAGTGTGGACTTTGAGGGGACCACTCCATCATTTTCAATGTTTCAGCAGATTCCTTGTGTCACAGGTAGTTCCAGCAATAGTTAGAAGAATGTTTATGGTCATTGTCCTCTTGGAAAATAAATCCAGGCCCGATAAGATAACTCCCAGGTGCTATTATGTGTCTCACCAGAATGTTGTGGTATACTTTCTTATCATGATGTCATCAATTTTCACTGTCATCTGTCTTGAGACTGAAATGGCATGCCACACCATAATACTACCCTTTATGTGTTTAACTATTGGCAAGAGACACAAATTTCACAAATCTCCCCCCTTCCCTCTGTCCAACATACACTCTTCACTTGTTGCCAAACAGTTTAAAATTGAAACAACACTTCCACCAATCTTCCTTTGTCCATTTCTTGTGTTCTTTTGCAAATTTCAGGTGTTTCACACTATGTTTCTCTTTCAGTAATGGTTTATTTGCTGCTTTTCTGCCAACAAGTCCTTCTTCACCCAGTTTCCGACACACAGTTCTTGAAGACAACTGTTGCACCATTAGTCATTGTGGCGTTGATCTTGTCACGCAGTTCTCGTGAGTTCTTTCTATGGTCCTTAAGACTGATAATTTTGAGATACTTCACTTCTCTGTCTGAAAGTTTCTTTTTTCTACCTCTCCTCTTTTGGTTCTGGTGTGAATTGGTGGGATCATGGCAGTCTAAAGTGTACTTTACAGTGCTTGGACTGCATCTCAAGACACAGGCCTAGCTTGTTTTTTGTTTTGTTTGTTTTTTAAGGAAAATGACCTAAATCTCCTTATGATGGCTCTATTCTGTGGTTTATAGAGCATAATTTATAGAGCATACATATATATGTATATATATATATATATATATATATATATATATACATACAGTGGTCCCTCGTTTATCGTGGGGGATACGTTCTAAAAATAACCCGCAATAACGAAATCCGCGAAGTAAGTTTTACAGTTATTATACATGTTTTAAGGCCGTAAAACCCCTAACCACACACTTTTATACATCTTTTTACACGCATTTTATACAGTTCTTCCTTAATCAGGACGCAGTGCGGTTGTCCCTTAGCCAATTTAGGACGCAGAACACAATGTGCGTTCATACTGTACAGTACGCTGTAAAAAAAAGCATGCAAAATTACACTGATAAAAATCCGCGAAACAGCGAGTCCGCGAAAAGTGAACCGCGATATAGCGAGGGACCACTGTATATATATATATATATATATATATATATATATGAATCCAACATATTGACTTTAGTTTTATGCTATTAAAATGATAATTAGAGAATAATAGGGTATTGTTATGGAATTTTCTATCCTTAGGTAACACAAGGTCACGTAGGGGGCCTTGAGGTCCTCAGCAGTATTAGTTGTTTGGCTTTGGTTGAGAACAGTAGGTGCCAGTCTATCTCAAAACTGTGGTGGCCAGGGTCGAAGAGGGCTGTTGCTGTCTTCCTAGACATAATAGATAGCTGGCTGGTGACATTCCAATCTGCGTAAGGTTAGAATGTGTTGACAATAACAACTCCATGAGTAAAGACATTCTCTTTGACTAATTCTGGGCGTATAGTATTTGTGTGTTATCTTTGGGTTTCAAGTCGATCCACCAGCACGAGTTTAGTTCCATTTAAAACATTTTTTTAAAGTTTATTATTATTATGAACCATTAGAGGGCGGTACGGTGATGCAGTGGTTAGCAATGTTGCCTCACAGCAAGACAGCTGGGGCCTTTCTGTGTGGAGTTTGCATGTTCTCCTCTTGTCTGCATGGGTTCTCTCCTGGTATTTCAGCTCCATCCCACAGTCCAAAGACATGAACCTTAACAGATTAACTGGTGATTCTAAATTGGCCGTGGGTGTGAATGTGTGGCTTTTGGAAATTGTGATAGATATTTTCTGACACTGTATTAACAAAACATTATTTAACTAATCTTATCAGCAAATGTTTAAATTTTTAAGTCTTTAAGGACTGCTTTGGAATATGTTTTGAAGTAAGCGATATGATATATGTGATATATAAGTGAATGGATATGCAAAAACACACAGTAACAGACAGGTCGCTCGTCTGCGCATGTCTTAATGGCCTTTGTCTCTAGCCTCCTATTTGACCCCTTGAGACAAATACTAGTAAAGTAGAGTAAAAGACTAGAATAATGATTGGACTGGACTTGGACTAAAGGTTGTCTTCTTAACTGGCTTTGTGGTAGCCCTTGGCACACATTTGTCAGCTTATGTCATCATTTTGAAAAAGCTCTCTTTGCCCGGTACACATGGAAACACCAAGCTGCCGAAAGAACATTTTAAGATTTATACACACTGGAAAGCTCAGTTTTGGAGGGAGAAAAACAATGTTCTAGTTTGGACAGAAATCTGAAACTGAGAGAACAATATGACAGCTTAATGTGGTCAGAATGAATGAATGTGATAACTTGGCAGTGGTGGCCTAAAGGTTAGAAAAGCAAGCTTGTGACCAGAAGGTTGTCACTTCAATCCCCAGACCGGCAGGATTAATCTGGGTGGGGAAAGTGAAAAAACAGCACTTGTCCCTCCTTCATTACCACCACTGAGGTGCCCTTGAGCAAGGCCCTTAACTCCAACTGCTCCAGTGTTGCTGCACAGTGGCTGGCAGTTAGACTGTGGTTGTACTGGGCAGCTTCCAGGTGTGTGTGTCTAACTGTGTGAATGTAATCACGGCGTTCCTGCAAAAGAGAGCCTCACTCTCAGTGAATCTACCCTGAAAAAATAAAGGTTAAAAAACGGTTCTTATTGTGGAAATTCAGGGCTAACTAGGGTGAAACAGCCTTGCTAACTAGATATCATTAGTTTAACTTGTTTCCTTTGTAGAACTTTATCACTATATGCTTGATCTCTATTGGAAAAGCCTAAAGCACAATAATTATTTGATATAGACATGTTAGACATGTTCTAACAAAACTTCCAGGTACTCGTGCTGCATAACTAGATAACAGAATATTTACCCATTAAGGGTCAGATTGTAAGATGTGATTGCGGTGCCTTCAGTTCCTACTGTGACATGGCTGTGAGATAGAAAAAGGAGGAGTACATTTTACAATGACAAAAAACTGAGATAATCAGTAAATTCTCATATTGGAGAAACTGCAACAAGAAAAGGTACATGGCACATTTTCTTGAAAAAAAATAATATTGCATAGTCGTATATTACAACCCTGTAACATTGCTTTAAGGGTTGATAAATCTTTTCTTCTCTTTTTGATGGTGACATATCATATATGTTTTGTATGTATGAGCTTGCTCTTCATTTGAACCCCATGTTTACACTACGTGAAATATTACATGTTTTTATATGTATATGTAAAGGAACTATTCTCAATCTTCTGTGCATCATTTTAGACACTTTCAACACACTGAAAACTTTTAGATCTCCCAAAGAATTTCAAATAAACCTTGTTCAGCTGCATAGCTTAAACCTTGCATTAACTGCCCCATCAGCTGGACACATATTTGGTTTTATTTCCTGTTGGTTAGCAGTATCAGAAATGACTCCAATATTGCAGAAAATGCTGGCATCAGTATTGGCGACTACTGGAGTCCAGGGGGTATCGGATCGGTACTCAAGTATCGGAATCGGCATAGGGAGGGGAAAAAATGGTATTGGAACATCTCTACTTCTCTACATCTCTAAACGGACAATTTAGAGTCACCAATTAAGCTGTTATGGTTCATGTCTTTAGACTGTGAAAGGAAGCAATAGTACCCAGAGATAACCTAAACAGACACAGGGAGAACAAAAACGAGATAAGGTTCAAACCAGACTGTGAGGCCATGCTGCTAACCACTGCAATGCCGTGCCACCACCTGCAGATACTCTGTTGTATCATAGCATAGCCATGATGTGTGTGTGTTTCTATATCCCTTCTATTGGTGAAGCAAGCCCAGGCCTGTCTCTGGTACCTCATACCTAACATTCCAGAGGTTTCACAACACACACGCACACACACATTGCATTTCATCATAAGGATGAAAAACAATAACAGCATGGCGATGTACTTTTTCCTTCTTACTTTGTGTCTCTCTTTTCCCCCTCTGCCCACCCCCTCCTTCTTGTCTTGGCACATCAGACTGTTTATATATGTATACTATAATAGTTGTGAGTACATGGCTGATTTGTACAACAGCAGAAAGAATCATTCACCCAGTTGAGCATCATATCAGGTGTAGCTGGAACTAGTACAGAACAAAGCACAACATATTTACAGGCCTAGAGTACATGGACTAGGTTAGATTCTGTTGTAATTTTTTTGTGCTAAAAAATATAACGAATTTGGATTTTCCAAACAGCTCTAGCTTTACATGCTAGTTCAGGCTGCTGTTTTAACAAGTGATGATCCCAGCTGAAGAATTCCTGCCTTCAGGCTGTGACTAACAGCAAAAACAACAGCAGGGATTGTGTAGCCTAAAGCACAGAATAAAGTCACATAGGCGTGGCCTGAGTGTTGCCTAACCTGTTGACAGACCTGGTAGGAACCCATGAAAAGCTGCTGCAAGCACACACACACACACACACACACCAGGCCTAGAACCAGACTAGCAACCACTTTAACAAAATCCGCTAGTGTACTTGTAGTACATATTCAATCTGTTGTGAAAGAGGAGGTGCTACGATATTCTTTAATTAACTTTTTTGCTTTTTTCCTATCATTCACAAAGGGAAGGTTCAGAAACTTGGAAAATCAAAGGTACCTGTGACCCAACACCTTCAGAAATTAGTATGTGCAATACACAACAGAAGATCATAGATGTCCACAGAGCTACACAGAAGCTCAAAACCACAATGGCATGAAGCTGCATTAAAAGCAGACATCAATATTTTGTAATTCTACACCTCCACAGAAATACTCAGACAGCAAACCAAAGGTGTCTGGTTTAAAATGCTTTCACAACCACAGGGACATAAATCTCCACACTAGTGAACTGTGACACTGTTGACTCTATGATTTGGCACTGAGCAGTGGGGAAAAACACCCAGTGATTCATAGCGTGTTGTTTGTCTGCTAAGTGTACTCTACTATACTATACTGTGAAAAATGTTACATGCAGTATTCATACTATATACAGTTGAAACCAGAAGTTTACATACACTGTATAAAAAGACACATATGCTTTTTTTCTCACTGTCTGACATGAAATCAGACAACCACTTTTCCTGTTCTAGGTCCGCTTGGATTATCAAAATTATTTCTATTTGCTAAATGCCAGAATAATAAATGAAGGATTTTTTAAGACATTTTTTTAATACTTTCTTCAAAGTCAGAAGTTTACATACATTTCATTAGTATTTGGTACCATTGCCTTTAAACTGTATGACTTGGGCCGAACGTTTTGGATATCCATTCACAAGCTTCTCACAATAGTTGGCAGGAATTTTGGCCCATCCCTCCTGACAGAACTGGAACCAAGTTTGTAGGCCGCCTTGCTCGCACATGCCTTTTCAGCTCTGCCCATAAATTTTCAATAGGATTGAGATCAGGGCTTTGTAATGGTCACAGCAAAACATTGACTTTGTTATCCTTATGCAACTTTGTAACCAGTTTAGCAGTATGCTTCGGGTCATTGTCCATTTGGAAGACCCATTTGTGCCCAAGCTTTAACTTCCTGGCTGATGTCTTGAGATGTTGCTTCAGTATTTCCACATACTGTTCTTTCCTCATGATGCCATCTATTTTGTGAAGTGCACCAGTCCCTCCTGCAGCAAAACAACCCCACAACATGATGCTGCCACCCCCGTATTTCACAGTTGGGATGTTGTTCTCAGGCTTGCAAGCTTCCCCCTTTTCCCTCCAAACGTAACAATGGTCATTATGGCCAAACAGTTCGATTTTAGTTTCGTCAGACTACAGGACATGTCTCCAAAAATTAAGGTCTTTGTCCCTGTGTGCATTTACAAACTGTAATCTGGCTTTTTTATGTTTCTTTTGGAGTAATGGCTTCTTCCTGGCAGAGTAGCCTTTCAGCCCATGTCGGTACAGTACTCGTTTCATTGTGGATAATGACACACTCTTGCCAGCTTCAGCCAACATCTTCACAAGGTCTTTTGCTTTTGTTCCTGGGTTGATGTGCACATTTCAAACCATCTGGAAATTGCACCCAAGGATGAAACAAACTTGTGCAAGTCCACAATTCTCTTTCTGATATCTTGGCTGATTTCTTTTGACTTTCCCATGATGTTACACAAAGAAGCAGTGTGTTTCAGGTGTGCCTTAAAATACATTCACAGGTGTGTCTCTAATTAACTCAAATGTTGTCAATAAATCTATCAGAAGCTTCCAAACACATGACATCATCATCTGGGCTTTCCCAAATTGTTTAAAGGCATAGTAATCTTAGTGTACGTAAACTTCTGACTTTGAAGAAAGTAATAAAAAATTGTCTAAAAAATCCTTCTCTCATTATTCTGCCATTTAGCAAATAGAAATCATTTTTGTAATCCTAGCGGACCTAGAACAGGAAAAGTGATAGTCTGATTTCATGTCAGACAGTGAGAAAAAAAGAATGTGTCTTTTTATACAGTGTATGTAAAATTCTGGTTTCAACTGTATGCTGCTGTGGCTCAGGGAGGAGAGCAGATCGTTCACTAATCATGATTGATTCATAATGGTCGGTGGTTTGATCCCTGGCTCCTCCAATCTGCATGTCAAAGTGTCCTCCCCAAATAGCTGTACCATTCGTGTTCCCATCCTGGGAAAACAGGATGAGTCTATTCATGTGCTATGAGAAGACTACTGACTGAGAATGCTTATTTGTACGGCAACATTCTCACCGACCAGCACTCCTTGACCAGTGTGAGTTTGGCCAAAACAGTAAAAGGCCATGTTCTTTCAGTCAGTATTGATCCAAATATATACATATAAGATACATACATACACACTCACTCAGGTATCTGGGTCAAAGGTGACTCTGTACAGTAAAACATTTACTGCCATGTATGAATTACTTCCTACTTCATACTGCTTCCTCTTCTGTACTAGAACAAACCATCAGGTACATTCAGGGGACTGAATATGAGGGTGTGTGTGTGTGTGTGTGTGTGTGTGTGTCTCATGCAGGAGATAGAGACACAGGGAATTTCCTGCTGTACGGCAGGCCTCTATGACTCTGTCACTGACTATGTATGACTACGTCAGTGACTCAAGGGAAATACACGGACAAAAAATGTGCGCTGATACAATGAGGACTATGGAGGATTCTTACTCCAATAGACAGTCTTTAATTGAGTGTGCGTGCAAAGCGCACACTATATGTTATCCACCGCGCTTATTGAGTGTGCGTGCAAAGCGCACACTATATGTTATCCACCGCGCTTATTGAGTGTGCGTGCAAAGCGCACACTATATGTTATCCACCGCGCTTATTCTTCTTCTTATTATTATTCTTACGCCCTTTTTTCGGTTCGCTACTCCTCCCAGAGTTTTTGTCGCACATACACAAAACGGGTATCAAAACGTGCGGCTCGGCCGGGACATGTGTGCTATGTCTTTTCTAAGAGTTTCGGCAAACGGTTTTGCCAAAAATCGACAAAAACGAAGCCAAAAAAATGAATTGGTGTGTATTGCGAGAACTCTCCAGACCTAGAGTGAGTGATGTCATCGCTAGAGTGGAGGGGGAGAGAAAAAGTCGTCGAAAAATAAATTTGTAAACTGCGACTGTGGCCGCAAATGCCCAGCTACAGACATGATTATCCCCTTAAAATGTAGGAAGATCCGAGGTGATCCCAGTGATAACACTGTTGAAGCTGTCTCCTTTATAGTTTTGGCTCCGTACAGGCTAATTGATCGACTACTCCCGCCAACAGCCTCATAGACTCCCATGTTATTTTGAGCCGAGAATTTTCTAGAAGACGCAGGGAGCAATTGTGCTTTCTCTAAGTCCTACGGCCAAAGTTTATACAATTTTCGCCTGAAACTTGGCACAGACATTATACACAAGACGAGCATTCTTCTGGTCATTTCAGATTTTGGTTTGATTGTAGGTTTTTTTTGGCCACCTTCGAGGGGGATCATTCAGACATATACTGTGCATCTCAGTGGGGAGACAGTGCATGCAGCACCTGTGACTAATTACTCTGACCTGCAGCTCACCCTGGTTGCTTGGCAACCTCAAGCATGCCTTTGACTAACTTTTTTGAAGTCTCTGTATGATGTCAGACTATCAAGACTACATTTTTAATGTCGGCCATTTTATCCTTGTCTCTCACAAACACAAACACATAGATAGAGAGACAGACACACCACACACAGGCAGACAGACAGGCAGACGCACACACACACACACACACACACACACATACAGAACAAGCGCACACACACACACACACACACACACAGACAGAACAAACACACACAGACAGCTCAGACAGCTAAAATACTAATGCTAACTGCTAGTGCTTCAGCGTTAAAATGCCAATGCTAACATGCTAATGCTAACATGTTAATGCTAAAATGCTAATGCTAACATGCTAATGTTAACATGCTAATGTTAACATGATAATGTTAACTGCTAGAGCATCAGCGTAAACATGCTAATGGTAACATGCTAATGTTAACATGCTAATGTTAACATGCTAATGTTAACATGGAAATGCTAACATGCTAATGCTAACTGCTAGCGCATCAGCGTTAACATGCTAATGGTAACATGCTAATGGTAACATGCTAATGTTAACATGCTAATGCTAAAATGGTAATGGTAACTGCTAGCGCATCACCGTTAACATGCTAATGCTAACATGCTAATGCTAACATGCTAATGCTAACTGCTAGCGTATCAGTGTTTAAATGCTAATGCTAACATGGTAATGCCAACATGCTAATGCTAACATGCTAATGCTAACACGCTAATGCTAACATGCTAATGCTAACTGCTAGCGTATCAGTGTTAACATGCCAGCGTTAACATGGTAATGCTAACATGCTAATGTTAACATGCTAACCTGCTAATACTGAATTTTTTGAGCAGTGTCAGTAATAATGCATGGGGACGACGGGGCCAGAGTCACGCACACTCAAAATTTCTTTAGAAATTTTTCTAGTTCTTATTATTCTTACGCCCTTTTTTTGGTTCGCTACTCCTCCCAGAGTTTTTGTCGCACATACACAAAACGGGTATCGAAACGAGCGGCTCGGCCGGGACATGTGTGCTATGTCTTTTCTAAGAGTTTCGGCAAACGGTTTTACCAAAAATCCAGAAAAACGAAGCCAAAAAAATGAATTGGTGTGTATTGCGAGAACTCTCCAGACCTAGAGTGCGTGATGTCATCGCTAGAGTGGAGAGGGGAGAGAGCGATCAGTGAAAAAATAAAACGGATTTCACTACCCTGGCCTCAAATGCCCAGCTACAGACATGATTATCCCCTTAAAATGTAGGAAAATTCGAGGTGATTCACTGATAACACTGTTGAAGCTGTCTCTTTTATAGTTTTGGCTCCATACAGGCTGATTGATCGAGTACCTCCCTCCACAGCGTCATAGACTCCCATGTTATTTTGAGCCGAGAATTTTCTAGAAGACGCAGGGAGCAATTGTGCTTTCTCTGAGTCCTACGGCCAAAGTTTATACAATTTTCGCCTGAAACTTGGCACAGACATTATACACAAGACGAGCATTCTTCTGGTCATTTCAGATTTTGGTTTGATTGTAGGTTTTTTTTGCCCACCTTCGAGGGGGATCATTCAGACATATACTGTGCATCTCAGTGGGGAGACAGTGCATGCAGCACCTGTGACTAATTACTCTGACCTGCAGCTCACCCTGGTTGCTTTGCAAACCTCAAGCATGCCTTTGACTAACTTTTTTGAAGTCTCTGTATGATATCAGACTATCAAGACTACATTTTTAATGTCGGCCATTTTATCCTTGTCTCTCACAAACACAAACACATAGATAGAGAGACAGACACACCCCACACAGGCAGACAGACAGGCAGACGCACACACATACACACACACACACACACACACAGACAGAACAAACACACACAGACAGCTCAGACAGCTAAAATACTAATGCTAACTGCTAGTGCTTCAGCGTTAAAATGCCAATGCTAACATGCTAATGCTAACATGTTAATGCTAAAATGTTAATGCTAAAATGCTAATGCTAACATGCTAATGTTAACATGATAATGTTAACTGCTAGAGCATCAGCGTAAACATGCTAATGTTAACATGCTAATGTTAACATGCTAATGTTAACATGCTAATGCTAACTGCTAGCGCATCAGCGTTAACATGCTAATGGTAACATGCTAATGGTAAATGGTAAATGGACTGTACTTATATAGCGCCTTTCTAGTCTTCCGACCACTCAAAGCGCTCTACACTACATATCTCATTCACCCCATTCACACACATTCATACACTGATGGCATTGGCTACCATGCAAGGTGCCAACTGCTCATCAGTTTCTGGATCTAACCATTCATACACATTCACACACCGATGGCACAGCCTTCGGGAGCAATTTGGGGTTCAGTGTCTTGCCCAAGGACACTTCGACATGCAGACCGCAGGAGCCGGGGATCGAACCGCCGATCATCTGATTGGTGGACGACCCGCTCTGCCTGTGAGCCACAGCCGCCCCTAATGCTAACATGCTAATGGTAACATGGAAATGCTAACATGCTAATGTTAACATGATAATGTTAACTGCTAGAGCATCAGCGTAAACATGCTAATGTTAACATGCTAATGTTAACATGCTAATGTTAACATGGTAATGCTAACATGCTAATGTTAACATGGTAATGCTAACATGCTAATGCTAACTGCTAGCGCATCACCGTTAACATGCTAATGCTAACACGCTAATGCTAACATGCTAATGCTAACTGCTAGCGTATCAGTGTTAACATGCCAGCGTTAACATGGTAATGCTAACATGCTAATGTTAACATGCTAACCTGCTAATACTGAATTTTTTGAGCAGTGTCAGTAATAATGCATGGGGACGACGGGGCCAGAGTCACGCACACTCAAAATTTCTTTAGAAATTTTTCTAGTATCTTATATCTTTGTTTATATAACATTATTATTAGTGTGGGAAAGTGCCTCTATGCAAATAATAGTGATCGATGACTGAGTCTTGCTGGTTGTGGCACTGGCTTTGTCTTTTTGTTTCTTTATTAATTTGTCGTGAGTGACTTTGTGCTTTTGTTTGAGATGGTTGAATACATTTGTAGTGTTACCAAGAGGAGCAGCTATTACCTTGTAGCAAATCTTGCACATTATGTGCTGCTGCTTCTCGTTGGATTCTTCTCATTCGCTTTCAATCACACTCACTGTTTTTGAACACCAAACGACACGCGTCTCTCAGAACTTGTGTAATGAAAAGTGGATAAATAAATCGTTTAAACTGGATTATA
Source organism: Larimichthys polyactis (assembly GCA_018985215.1). NCBI lineage: Eukaryota > Metazoa > Chordata > Actinopteri > Sciaenidae > Larimichthys > Larimichthys polyactis. The sequence goes on along the minus strand of JAFMOB010000108.1, from coordinate 1,385,957 downwards.
TGATTTTTAAGATCATTTGACAACAAAATCGAAATCGTGATCGTGATCAAAATTCGATTAATTGCACAGCCCTAATATATATATATATATATATATATATATATATATATATATACATACATACATACATACATACATACACAACATGGAAGTCAGTACTGTACAGTACCCTCTGAGGTCCACAATGGTGGAATGTCATTTTATATTAATTACATGCTAATTTTTGCTGTGTAATTACTGGTTACACAAATGGGGATCAGCTCCACAGTATTTCACTGTCTGCCACATTCCTGACTGTGTAGTTACTCCAAACAAGCACACACACACACAGTGGTTTGACATAAGCAGTGAGCCAACACTGACGGAGAAAACTTTCAAACAATGGCAGGGAAGGACTGTTACTGCCAGTTACTTTTTCTTTCTTTCTATCTTTCCCACTTTACTGCTTTCATTCCTTCCAACTACTTTTCTCTCCCCTTTTTTTCTAACCAAACGTTTATTGTCTTTCCTCAGTTGACCAGTCCTTTTTTTCTGTCTCAGGTTTTCCGAAATCAATGTCATATTCAGTACTTGCACTGATTATCTTGTCCTCCTCTCTCTGTTCTCGCTTTACTGAAGATTTTTTTCTCTTCTAGACGACTGATCGCCTCTCTCTGTCCTCTGGCCATAAAACCTTAATTTCTCTCCACTTTCCTCTGAGTCAGCAGAAAGACAGACCCCCCCCCCTGCCGCCTTTTTCTCTCTGCTTTCTTTCTTCAGCTGGACGGCTGACTTCTGCTGTGTTCTGATTCTGTGCAGACAGCAGTGCTTTCAAGGAAGAAAGAAGAAGAACATGCACAATATATATTATATTAGATTATATATATATATATTTAGGATTCAGTAAGAAACACTCTCAAGAGGATTATAGGCATCAAGTGACAAATGTTAGTTTTCTAAGAAAAGTCACGTCTGCTTCACACAGCAAATGGTATTCATTATTGTAAAATTTAGTGACCTGACAAACAACAATGTGTCTTTTTATTCATGAAGAAAAACAGAAGGACTTTTAAGGTATTTGTCCTTTTTGACCCTGCATATTCTTTTAAAGAAGAGTTAAGTCTCCTTGACCTGTGTACTGACTTTAAATCCTTGACCACAAAGACAGACACACAAATATACACACACTACCTGCTGGGAACCAACAAAAGGTAGTCCAGTTTTCCTCACCTCCCCCTTCACGTTTTCCTTTTTTTCATACTCTGTTAAAACACTCACTGATCCACACAGGATAAAGCAGTAGACAATAACTAAAAAAGGTGCAAGTATTTTTAAAAAGCCAGAGAGTGCCACGGAAGCCGTGATTTGCACACACACTGCAATCTCTCTCATACACACTCACCAGATAGTTCATTTTGTCCCTGCTGCAGTGAGGCGGCTGTGATAATTACAGGACACGGCTGTATCTCAGCCCTGTGGCACACTTTGACAACTAGATCCTTTGCAGAGAGTAGATCCCAAAACTCCTCCAGATCTCATCACCCTCCTTCCTTCCCTCCTATGCCCTTCCTCTCTTTTTTCCACGTCTCTCTTTCTGTCTTGTCTAGTCTTGTTTTCAGTAATCAAGCAAATCCCAACACATTATGTAGCTCTGTGATCTCACACAGCAAGAATGAGACTGCTGCTTGGCCCATTTACTTCTTCCCTGTTTGCCCCTTTTTTCTCACTTGATCTCTCTCACTCCTTGCCTGAGGAAAAGAGGGAGGAGTGTGTAACCCGACACGTCACTTCCTCTCTCTCTCTCTCTCTCTCTCTCTCTCTCTCTCTCCTAAGGAAACATGACTTCAGTACAGTACAGTTTCTGTGTCTGGTCCTCTCCTCTTATATATTCTGAAAAACAGAACAGTAGTTGCATTGTGTCTGATGCTGACCAGTACTGGTGCCAACTATCCAGCAGAACATTCCACACACCTACACACACTTCACCCTCCATGACCTGCCAACTGCCCTCTTTGAACACCACATTTGACAACAACAGCCTCTGTCATACTGACCGCCAAATGGTTAAGCAAATGCCACACATGCATGCACAAGAGTCATTATGGATAAGCATTTTTATTATTATTATTATTATCATTATACATTATTCTTCCTATGGTCCAAAACAAACATGGTAAATGGACAACCAAGCAGCTCAATTTCTGGCTGCCATGTTTGTTTGGATCAAATACTGAAGAAGCAGCTTTTGGATTATTTCTGTAAATCCAATGTCACCATCAATGCAAATGTCTGACTGTAACTAGCAGGTTTTCCCATTCATTGGAATGGGTGTATTGCTTAAAGTCTGCAGCTGTGCCAGCCACAGGGAATGTAGAAAAAAATCCAAAGATCAAATCAGTCAAACTTCTCCACAGTCTGCCTGAAATGTCAGGAATGTGACAGAAAAAGAAGCTACTGAGCTAATGGATTGGAGTTGGTCTATGATTGTTTCATAGCGGTTACATTCATTATAAAATACAGTTAAGTTCAGTACAGTTGTAGTAAATGGACAATCTATAGAGACCTAGACATTTTTTTGTACCAGGCTGTGAACATGTTTTTTTCTGCTGTGAAGTTGGACGTTTTAACATGGGTGCTTATGGAAACTGACTCATTCTGTATCCAGCCTCAAGTGGACATTTGGCAAACCTTTTTTTGGCACTTCTACATAGGCTTCACTTCACAGCTCATTATAACAGCAAGAGATGTCTTGCAGCCCCAAGCACAAAATACAAGTGACTGCTGTTGGGTTTTTGTGATGTTCATTCTTAAGATAAAAACTATTGAAATCTCTACCATTTAAATTATCTAGGCTCATATAACCATAGTGACTCATGAAAGGAATGAGCCACCAGGACATCTATTTATTTATTATTTATGTTATTATTTTTTTTATTTAATGTAATATAATATAATTTAATGTTAAGAAGAAGAAGATATACTTTATTAATCCCACGAACGGGGAAATTCTTTTTACATGCATTTTAACCCAGATACACACACATGCAGTACAAGGCATAGACATGCTATTTTTGGAGAGAGATGGTGGAGTACTGGGGGGGCCTTGCTCAAGGGCACCTTGGCAGTGCCTAAGAGGTGAACTGGCACCTCTCCAGCTACCAGTCCACCTTCCTCCGGTTCCCAAGCCAAGTCCCTATGGACTGACACCTGCCACCTAATCATGCTGCCTCAGTTCCCATTTCTGCTGCTTTCCACTTTACAGCATTAGAAATATCAGGCCTTACTTGACTCAACGTGCTATCCAACTACAAATACAAGCTGTGCTCATCTCACAACTAGATTACTGTAACACCCTCCTGACGGGACTCCCAGCCTGCACAGTGGAGCCTCTCCAGATGATCCAGAACATGGCGACGTGCCTGATTTTCAGTCAACCTAAAAGGGCACCACTGCTCATTGAGCTCCACTGGCTACCTATAGGAGCCGCATTAAATACAAATTGCTAATGCTCGCCTACAAAGTAGACTCCGTTTATGCACCCACCTACTTGGATGCCCTTATACAGGCATATGTTACCTCACATGCAGTATGTTGCAATCTTCCACTGAACGACTCCTGACTCTACCACCTGTTCACACAAGGCAATCCATACTCTTCTGAATGCCCTACCAGTTCAACCCGTTCTCATTCCCAACGCGTAAAATACAGACGCTTTGTCTGATACCGACGTAAAAGGTACCCTTCCGCGTCTGTATGAAACGCTCTGGGTTGTCTATTGACTCCAGTATAATCCGTTTGCGCTGGTAAGAGACACTCAGAGCAGAGCTCCAGCTGTCCATTCACTCCAATAATAACCCGACCACAGCGATACATGACGCTGCAAGCTACAATCTGATTGGACAACCGAGGACCCTCTGCCCGGAACTGTTTTTCTCTCTATGTTAAAGATTTCTTTTATTGATATCATCAACGTTTCTCAGCACAAACACGCCAAAGTGTCACTGATAATTCAACAATAAGATAGCTTTATGTTGTGGCCCTCAGTATGTTTTTTTTCTCCTTCTAGCCTGAGAAATAAACTTTTATTCCTATGTTTTGGATAGTGGAAAGGCCTACACTACCCAGAATGCTCGTCCACTGACGATTTGCGAGCTACAATCTGATTGGACAACCGAGGACCCTCTGCCCGGAAGTGTTTTTCTCGTGTTGTTAAAGATTTCTTTTAATAATATCATCAACGTTTTTCAGCACAAACACTGTGTGTGTCACCATCGATATTATGACTGATAAAATAAAAAGTTATTCACTTCTCTGTTTAATGTGCTTTTTATAATGTCTGTTTTTAGACAGAGCTTGTTATCAACAGACCTTTTGAGAAGGACAAATGAAATTTCCTGTGTGCAGTTTGCGCTGGAGCTGTACTGTGTATATATTCATATACAGTAACAATTTTATTCATGGAAAGCTTTCTGGGCTGCTCAAAGGATCACAAAAGCACCATGCAGCACACTCACCATGTGAGTTTTGTTCAGTGTTTTGTCGAAGAAATCATCAAAGTCGAATTGACATATTTGATAGGGTGTGTTTTATTAAAAAGCATGCCGTCACACTGGTAAATTGACAGTCACAGAACATATCTGAGCCACCTCAAGCTGACCCCAAGGTCAAGGCCATATCCCCTGATAACTCATCAACGATTTGAGATAGGGGCCTGAAATCTGCACCTGCGCATTGGGACAGCATGGTCGACCACGGTGTCGAGTTTCAGACCTGTGCGCCCTTCGGGAGGGTCAGGTCAGGTTCAGGCTCAAAAACAACTGTTTGGTTTGTGAATAACTCATCAGCGCTTTGAGGCAGGAGGCTGAAATCTGAGTATGTCTATCAGGACGCAGGGTCTGATCAGGGCCCCTATTTTCACCCCCGTACCCCCTTTGGAAAGGTCAGAGTTCACCCGTTCTGGACACCTTTTTGGGAATAAATTGACAATGCTTTGAGGTAGGAGGCTGAAATTTGACTATGTCGTACGCCGTGGAGCCTTCTGCTGGGATTTTTTGGTCCTGTCACAATCCCATCACTGTAGAGCTAGTTAGCTTTCTAGAAGGTCTACAGAGTTGGGACTGTGGGAGCCTGACCCAGACTTCCATTTAGAATAGCACAGTGAGTTTCATGCAGTTCGGTGCATTTTTGTGGCAGCAGCGAGGGCGCAGATTCGTGTAATGGCGTCCTTTCTCGGCCCCGCCCATCGAAAAGGACTGGGCCGACGTGGACTGGATCAACATCTATCCGCTCGTCTCATGCCCCTGAACAACATACTAAAATTTCAGACCCGTGCGACTTGTAGAAACACATGTCCTCCAAAACCTCCACGCAGGTCAGAGGGTATAAGACTGCATGATTCTGACAGGACCCCAATGCTCAGGAATCCAGACGGGGCAAAAAAAATTCTACTGGACTTGTGGGTTTTTTTTCACCGGTTCATTATTCAGGGCCCCTGAGGGATCCTCTGTTCCAAATCTGGGGCCCCTGGGGTCAAAGGCTGCTGCGCGGCGGCCAAAAAGACATGTTTTTTTAGTGAGTCCCCCAAATCTGACCCTCTTCTTTTCCGGTCACTATCTCCTGATAACTCATCAAAGCTTTGAGGCAGGGGGCTGAAATTTGAGTATGCGTATCAGGACGTGGGCCACAATCACTGTGCCGAGTTTCGTACCCGTGGCCCCTTGGGAAGGGTCAGAGGTCAGCCGTTCTGTACTCAATGAGGCCTACTACCTACCTTTTTGGGATTAACTTATCAATGCTTTAAGGCAGGGGTCTGAAATTTGAGTATAGATCAATATATATCAATAGACTTCCTAAACTGATATTTTACTACCCTACTTATACTGTGTACTTACACAGCCAAACATTTAATTGTCCTATTTTGATTCTATTTTTTTTTCCGTGTGTGTGTGTATGTGTGTAATGAGAAGTAGACCACAATAGTGAGATATCGAGAGCTGTGAACACATTACGTGAGATATTATTGATCTATTGGATTCATAGATGTTTTATGTACTTAAGCCAGTTATAGAGTGAAACAGAGACTGACACTGACTGAAATGTGTATTCAGTATTTTATTCTGAACTTTTATGATGAACTTTAACTTTATTTCTATTGTGAATTTCAACATGTTGAACTTTGAACTGGGAACTTGTGGTGCCAACTCTGCAACCTGTGGTGGGCTGTTTTACAGATAAGCTTGCGCAGGTTCCCATGTATCATCCCACACTTTGCCACTGTCAGGAAAAGAAAACAACAATAACAACAACAACAACACACACACACAATATAGGTTAAAAGAATAAGTTAGGTTGTGACTTATAAGAATGTCTAGGTTGAAATATCTTCTATATTTATGTCATGCTTTATACAATTTCATTTTAATCCAAATTAGTCAAATCAAATCAAATACTACTACTAGGCCTCGTTAAGTACAGAACGGCTGACCTCTGACCCTCCCGAAGGGCGCACAGGTCTGAAACTCGACACCGTGGTCGACCATGCTGTCCCAATGCGCAGGTGCAGATTTCAGGCCCCTATCTCAAATCGTTGATGAGTTATCAGGGGATATGGCCTTGACCTTGGGGTCAGCTTGAGGTGGCTCAGATATGTTCTGTGACTGTCAATTTACCAGTGTGACGGCATGCTTTTTAATAAAACACACCCTATCAAATATGTCAATTCGACTTTGATGATTTCTTCGACAAAACACTGAACAAAACTCACATGGTGAGTGTGCTGCATGGTGCTTTTGTGATCCTTTGAGCAGCCCAGAAAGCTTTCCATGAATAAAATTGTTACTGTATATGAATATATACACAGTACAGCTCCAGCGCAAACTGCACACAGGAAATTTCATTTGTCCTTCTCAAAAGGTCTGTTGATAACAAGCTCTGTCTAAAAACAGACATTATAAAAAGCACATTAAACAGAGAAGTGAATAACTTTTTATTTTATCAGTCATAATATCGATGGTGACACACACAGTGTTTGTGCTGAAAAACGTTGATGATATTATTAAAAGAAATCTTTAACAACACGAGAAAAACACTTCCGGGCAGAGGGTCCTCGGTTGTCCAATCAGATTGTAGCTCGCAAATCGTCAGTGGACGAGCATTCTGGGTAGTGTAGGCCTTTCCGCTATCCAAAACATAGGAATAAAAGTTTATTTCTCAGGCTAGAAGGAGAAAAAAAACATACTGAGGGCCACAACATGAAGCTATCTTATTGTTGAATTATCAGTGACACTTTGGCGTGTTTGTGCTGAGAAACGTTGATGATATCAATAAAAGAAATCTTTAACATAGTGAGAAAAACAGTTCCGGGCAGAGGGTCCTCGGTTGTCCAATCAGATTGTAGCTTGCAGCGTCATGTATCGCTGTGGTCGGGTTATTATTGGAGTGAATGGACAGCTGGAGCTCTGCTCTGAGCGTCTCTTACCAGCGCAAACGGATTATACTGGAGTCAATGGACAACCCAGAGCGTTTCATACAGACGCGGAAGGGTACCTTTTACGTCGGTATCAGACGTCAAGGGGCGTGACAAAGCGTCGGTATTTTACGTGTTGGGAATGAGAACGGGTTGACCAGTTCCTACCAGAGTAGGGGTGTGCCTCTCTACCTTTAAAAAACGCCTTTACCTAACAACTGTAAAGTGCTTCTAATTTTAATGATTTAATTCTAATGTAGACAGAGCCTGTTTCACAGAAATTCTAATGACTGGGAAGTAATTTATAATTCACCACAAGCAGCAGTGACAGGATAAAAGAATCATTGTATTGATATCTCTCACATTCACCCTCTCTCTCACACACACACACACACCCACACACAGGAGAAAGAAAAAAGAAGATGAATACGGCTGTTTTGTATCCCAATATCAAATTGATTTCCTGTGATTGTACTGTATATGTCGAGTCAGGGATTTTTAATTTTGATTTGATTTTTTAATACTGGAATTTTTATGTTGTTTCCCAGTTGGGAATCCAGCTAATGCACCAAGTAACAGACAGACCTGTGCGTAAACAGCGTGTAACCATGGCTGGGAAGGCGGCTGCTGCTACAGTTTGTGATCAGCGGCTCATTTGAATTTTCTCTCCATTTTACTTGTCACTGTGGCATCACTGTATCTCTGTATTTCTGTAAACTACAGAAATCACTACTTCCTGCACAAGTATGGAAATAAAAGTGAAAAAAAAATGAGAATTAGATATGAGATTAATTAATTACCAAGATTCTGAAAGTATAATCTTAGCACACAGACCAAATTGCTCATATGGCTAAATGAGGAAGTATGAGGTTTTTTTTTTTTGTTTTTTTTTTTATGTTTTTTATTTGGACATCCAACTGTTTGAGCTGCAGATTGCAGGATCACTTTAGAAGAAAAAAAAAAAACATGCACACTTCTCTTGCTCAACATTACAATTTTCTGGTCATTCAATTTTTTTTTAACAAATAGTATAAGAAACACACACACAAAAGAAGCATGACATGACTGGTGTGAAATTCATTCCAGTGATACTGGAATTAGTTAGGTCACCCGCGGGTATCCAGAGTGTCCAGAGCGCCCTAGGGAGGGACACACACATTCTTTCTCATGCGCGTTTCTCTCTCTCACACACGGTCACTCACTCACACACACACACTCACACACACTTTATTCTCTGATGTAGATAAGGTCATATTGCCCATCCATGTTTTATTTACTTCTTAATAAATGTTTAATAGTTTGTTTAATGTTTAAATAGCAAGCTATGGGGAGTAATGCCTCGTAGCCCTTTTATGTCCGTTAATGCGGCCCACAGTGGTAAGAGGACCCCCAACAAATTATATATCAAAACTAGTGAAAAAAGCAGCAGTGACAGGACAGGAGGATTATTGTATTGATACAAATAGTATAAGAAACACACACACAAAAGAAGCATGACACGACTGGTGTGAAATTCATTCCAGTGATACTGGAATTAGTTAGGTCACCCGCGGGTATCCAGAGTGTCCAGAGTGCCCTAGGATTAAATTGCTTTGCAGATGAAGGTGTGTGTGCATAATATATACCGTACCAGTGACAGTATATATTCACATATGCAGTGACTGGAAGAGTCAGGAGTTTTCTGCTGTGTGAGGAAAGTACAGGAAACTGAGGGCTGCTCTACAAAGTGACGAACAAAATGAACTAGCCTATGTACCAAGGCAGGTGCAGATGTTAATGATGTTAATGTACCTGTACTGCCATTGAATCATTACAATATCTTCTTCATGGCTAATCTCTACAGTCTGCCCAGTTTTTTGGTACAAGAGGCTTTTTAATTAAAAAAGAGAATATGTTCAAATCACACTGACACCTTTTGTGCAAATAAAACTGCAGCATGAATGCCCCTCTGTCAGTTCAACATAAAGAAGACAAAGCATACTGGACACTTATTGTTGTGAGATGCAGACTGCATCCACAGTCATCTTCACTAATGTGTTGGGACCATAGGGACTCCACGGATGAAGTTCATTGATTGTGTGAATTCAACCACACTTATGTGAAAACATAAGCTTTTACACTTACAATCACACCTCTACTCAGGGCACATCCTGTGACTGTAACCCAACACCCTGATCTGGCTCTGTCTTTTTTCTCTTTGCTCTTACACTCGACATGCTGACCAATGAGGAAAGGACAATAATGTATCTTTGTGTTTACTAATTACAAATGGATACCAGGTGTAATTAGATTAGAAGTCAAGAAATGTAAGTCAAAAAGATTCAACAGTGCAATAAATTAGAACATCACCCAAATGGAAATTGGGTGATTCTTCTCTGATGTAAATGTCTAAGGAACACAACACCACCTACTGAAATAACTTGAGTTTGGACAGTCCCTACAGGACCTATTCACTGTCCTGTCACACACACGTATTCTCTGTCTTTTCCTGCAGCCACTACATCTGAATCAGCAGGGGGCGCACTAAAGTACCACAAATAGTACAGCTGCTTCTCCATCAGCTCTGTGGATGGCGTTTGGTTCAGTGAGAATGTCACTAAGGAACTTTGCTGTATCCTGTGTTCTGTTTTTAACCCATCTTTCCCAGGGTCCTGGATCAACTAATCATCTTGTCTGAAATGCAGAGAAATATATTATGTTGTCAAGATTTAAATACGCTGTTTATATTTATTGGTGCTGTGCATATTCATTGTCCCCAGAAACTCCAGAAGACTCATATACAGTAAATTGGCTATTATAAAGTAAGTAATCCCTGGGGGAGTGAGACTACAATAAACCCTAATAATAAAAATTAAATCCACCTCTGCAACAGTGCAAAATAAGACAATTAATAAGTAAATGATTTCATATCAGCTTATGATTACAATTGATTTATTTTGTTTTACTAAAACTTGGCTGTGTGATTAAGAATATGTTAGCTTAAAAGAATCCACTCCCTCCAGTCATTATAATATTTACATACCAGTCGAGAAGGTGGAGTTAGAGCCATATTTTACTCAAATCTACTAATAAATCTTAAACTTAAACTAAATAAACAAAGTATACAGTATCAGTTTAATCCATGAATCCACCTGGATAGCCTCAGTTTTAGTGACAATACAGGCTGACTGTAAAGGGTTTAACTGGTCTGGGAGTGTGATTGGCACAAAAGTTGGATCCGGCTCAACTTCTCCACTGCAGACTGCTGCGTGTTTTGGAGACCACCCCTGCAGTCTGCACCGCCACAGCGACTACCCCCACTGCCCTTTCTGTCTGAATGCGGCCTTACAAGACCTTCTTATGGCATCAGACAAAGGACTTGTCTCTGTCCTTGTCTTCTTAAGTTATCAGGCTGCTCCGATAAGTCTTAGTATTCTCCAGTTGATTCAGAATGCTGCTGCACGTGTACTGACAGGAACCAAGATCAGAGATCATATTTCTCCCATTTTGGCTTCTTTGCACTGGCTACCTGTTAAATCTAGAACAATTTAAATTCAAGAATTTAAAATCCTTCTCCTCACCTACAAAGCTTTTCATGGTCAGGCACCATCACATCGTATTACCACACTAGAACACTGCGCTCTCAAAATGCAGGGTCCCTTGTGATTCCTGAAGTCTCCAAAAGTAACAGATGCGCCTACCTTTCCTCAGGCCTCTCTGGTTAGCACGCTGCTAACCAAGAGTGTAAACAAACCAGTGCATGCAGCACACGGAGTCTGCCAGCTGATTGTAACGAGCGACAACAAGTTATCCATTAACATAAAGAGCACACAGAGTGACGAGCTTCCTCCGATGAACAATGCACAGCAAGGACACTTCACCGGACCAGGGGCCTCATGTACAAAGCATGTGTACGCACAAAAAAGTGCCGTACGTCCATTTCCACGCTCACGTTCAAATGTATCAAACGTGAAACAATCGTAGAAATGTGCGTGCCCCACGCCAATTTCATAGCTGTCGTACGCACGTTTCTACAGCTGTTGTTCCTTTGGCGACACTTAGAGGTGACGCTGGGAAACTGTTAATAATGTGAAAACAAGTAGTCATCAGAGATGTGCACATCAGAGACACACTTATGAACATTTAACACACCCACGTGTTTGTAATTATATAGGTGGATATAAAAGCATGCGTAATGTGATGAAGAAAATTGTATTAACAATGGCAGCGTTAGCGTTGTTAGAGGTCTTTGCAAACGTGAGTGATTTAAGGAACGCAAGGATTTACTTGCAAACCATGATTATTGGCTCATAAGCCGATTTCGGTTACCAAGGCCAGTGTTACTGGAGTTGTGCGCAGAGCTGCGGCCTGCCCGAAAAGCAACGGGGGCCGGCGAGTAGCTCGGGGTTGTGCTGACTACGCTGGGGTTCCTGGCAACAAGGGGCATTCCAGCGGGAGCTGTTTATCTAAGTAGGAAACATTTTTATTCCATCAATGTTCAAATCATATGTGATGCGCAAATGCAGCTAACTAACATCGTGGCAAGGTGGCCTGGTTCAACACATGCCTCATTCATTATGACAGCATGGTTGGGAACAGGCCTGAGGCTGGCTCGGTGCGCGATGGGTGGCTTCTATTCGTTTAATTGTCCCGTATGTACATACAGGACAATTAAACGAATAAACTCTTTACTTACCCAGAAGCCGTGCCAGTGTGCCAATGCATATTTGGGCATGTGGCATCATGTTTTTGGTTTTCTTTATTTTCTGCTGGTGAAATTAGAGCTGCAGAGCTTTCTAACAAGCCCCTGATTGTCTCCCTGTGTTCAGTATTATTGTCAGTAAAAGCGGGCGTAAAATGTCAGCCGCAGCGCCACACCTGTCCACACCTGTGTGTGCGCTGCTCGGATCCCACGGCATTTACAGCCTCACACACACGCTCCCACTCACGTCTTTTTTTGGTCATATTTATCCCTGGGTACCACAGGGTACCAAACAGAATCTCAACTTCATTCACTAGAATATCTAGCTCAGACTAGAAAATTCATTTTCTTTTCTTTGTTCATCGCGTTATCTGATCAGGCGAAGAGGTGAATCTCAGGTCCAGGGCCTATTTAAATAGATTTGCATATGTAAATGGGGGCGTGGACAGGGAGGAGTTGCACGTGCGCTCAATTCCACGTTGATTGGCATGTACAAAAGAAACGTGCTTGGATCCATGCGAATGCACACTTTGATACATCTGAATATTTTTGTGCGTACGACAGTTTCCGGGTTCTGGTGTACGGCAAGTTTTAGTAGGAAATCCACGCAAGTATTCGTACATGAGGCCCCAGAACTTTTCCTACCCAGCTCCACAGGACCGGCGGACCCAAACGGCAAATCAACGCAACTCTTTTCTTTATGGACCGGAGACGACCAGTACTGGGCATTTAGCTTTACATAGCTTAACCCGGCTAAGCACAGAACTGTTAACTTTGTTAGTGTATTTGTTTAGTTACATACATGTGTTTTTATTCTGTTCATGTTGTGATCTGTGCCATCATATTTGATGAGATCGGTACAGCTGTATTTTATCAGCTAAAGGTCCAGTGCCATGGAAGATGAACCACCATTCACCTGCTGTGTTACTGTGTGATAAAATCCAGTCACTGTGCTCAGGTGTGCTTGTTCAAATCTCCCGCTTCACATCCTCCTTTGTCTCTGGTCAGACATGTTTCATGCGTGTGCACGTGTAAATAAGAGGGACACACACATTCTTTCTCGTGCACGTTTCTCTCTCTCACACACGGTCACTCACTCACACACACACACACACTCACACTCACACACACTTTATTCTCTGATGTAGATAAGGTCATATTGCCCATCCATGTTTTATTTACTTCTTAATAAATGTTTATTAGTTTGTTTAATGTTTAAATAGCAAGCTATGGGGAGTAATGCCTCGTAGCCCTTTAATGTCCGTTAATGCGGCCCACAGTGGTGAGAGGACCCCCAACAAATTATATATCAAAACTAGTGATGCACACTATGAAAAATTTCGACCAATACCGATAACCAATAATTTCCTGCTTCTCATGGCCGATACCAATACCGATAACTTCATATTTCAAGAAAGAAAGTACCAAAGTAGCATACCAAAATGACGGGGAGAAACTCAGCTAAAAGCTCTACCAAGCATTGCTACCCAAACGAAACATAGTTCAACTGTTGATGTCCACTTTAGTGCTTCTGCTAATTTCACCACTTTAACCAAACCACACAAACCCTGCATGAAAGCAGAGACTCTGCTGATTACAAAGATATGTGTCTCATCACTGTGCAATGAAAACTCGGCGAGCTAGCCCCCAAAGAGTAGCAAAAAATTCCACAAAACGATACAATATGTCTTATCTTTGCTGTTTTGTGTCAAAAGTTCTATTCCAACGTGAAAAAACGCTGCTAATGTCTCCTGCTCTGTCTCTGCTTTAGTTCGAAATCAATCACAAAGGTCCTGGTTGTTTACGACAAAGGGGCTTTGAAAGTGAAGTGTGACCTCTTGGTGCGATATACTACCTTTGGGTTTACTTCATTCTGGATCATCATTGGTGGGTCAAAGGTGAATGTGGGTGGTACTAATCGATTCTCCTGACTCTGACTGGTCAATAGGTGTCAATCATCAAAATCCGCCAATTGGGACATCCACACTTTGTGTTGTTTTAGACTTAGCAGCACCGCTAGCTGCTACCGCGGCTGCTTCATATTCTTTTAATACCGCTAGTTTCAAACATTGCGTCGTATTAAAACTCAAAGTCTTCTTTCCTCCTCTTAGAATCCTCGCTGAACAACTTTTGCAAACAGCAATACTGTTGTTATCTTCTGCCACTATGAAAAACGACCACACTGGTGAAGACATGTTCATTATTAGTCTGGCAGAGACGGGGCCAGGCTTGGGTCCTGCCAATAAGGCGCGATAGCTTTTGGGGCTACTCGGCCTGTAAACAATTTCCGCAATTTCATTAATTTATCAGATCTTTTTATCGGTTAAAATGAACCTATCGGGTTGATAAAAAATGACCCTGAAAAAAAACACAAAAATGAATTTTTCGGGAGACATTTTCAACATAACCTGCTCTGGCATACTTTCACCAATAGACTTAATTTAAACTTAAAAATGTATGTACTCTTGCCTTCTCTTCAGTGATTCACTTTACTTCGGCTGTGGGTCACAGGCAGAGCGGGTCGTCCACTAATCAGATGATCGGCGGTTCGATCCCCGGCTCCTGCGGTCTGCATGTCGAAGTGTCCTTGGGCAAGATACTGAACCCCAAATTGCTCCCGAAGGCTGTGCCATCGGTGTATGAATGTGTATGAATGGTTAGATCCACAAACTGATGAGCAGTTGGCACCTTGCATGGTAGCCAATGCCATCAGTGTATGAATGTGTGTGAATGGGGTGAATGAGATATGTAGTGTAGAGCGCTTTGAGTGGTCGGAAGAGTAGAAAGGCGCTATATAAGTACAGTCCATTTACCATTTATCAGCACTTTTTGTTCAATCACTGATCAATCATGATGATCAATTTTGTAAAATTTCTGGGTTTATAATGGGTGTGTATTGCGTCTGCTACAGTGAGTAATGTCATAGCTAGAGTGCAGACCAAATCATTATTTTTTCTTTTTTAAATAAAACATATTCAACTACCGTGGTCTCAAATGCCATACTACAGACATGATTACCTCTCAAAACATAGGAAAATTTGAGGCGGTCGCAGTGATAAAGTCACTGCTGAAGCTGTCAGCTTTACAGTTTTGGGGTCAGACACAAAGATGTGCCAGCAACACGCACCTACTGCCCAATCTACTCCCATGTTAATTTGACAAGAGAAATTTCCAAAAGGAGCAGGGAGCACCCGTGCTTTCTCTAACTCCCAAGGCCAAAGTTTATACAATTTTTGCCTGAAAATCGGCAAGGAGATGGTCCACGCGACGAGGATGCTGATGGTCATTTCAGATTTTGGTTTGCAGCACACCTTATAGGGTATTTTTGGCCACCTTCGAGGGGCTTCATTTCGAGAGTTTCTGTGTCTCTCAGGGGTCAGAGGGAGAGGGAGAGAGCACGCGTGGCCTGATTGCTCAGACTTAGACAGACAGACAGACAGACTCACTCACTCACTCAGAGAGGCAGACAGACAGAGGCTGTGTCCGAAATCACTCACTCATTCCCTACTCCCTACATAGGGAAATAAATGTAGTGGACTATATAGTGAGCTCAACAGAAAAAATGTTCGGACACTTTCGGACACTTCTCT